>JAGHMJ010002591.1:147500-224418 GCA_018749465.1 Paracanthobrama guichenoti
ATGTTTTTATTGTTCATCAGCTGGATAAAATCGTTTCTCTGTGCCGTTATCGTTATAGCTGTGGTGTAGAACTATATCTTTATCGTTATCTTTATAGTTATCGTCCTTGGTGTGAACAGGCCTTTACACCAAGTTATCTATAAGTTCCCAAAAAAATGACAAAATTTTACATTTAGAAGATATAAGCATTCAAAACTTACTTCCGCCAATATGGATCAGTGATTTGATGACATCACTCTGTACTTTTTTTTGTCCAATCAAATGCTCTCTAGAATCTAAAGCATCCCGCCCCCAACATTATAAATAAAAAATCTGTCACTTGTTCACACATTTTCTCTATGTTGCATGGCACATAGTGCACTATATAGGGGATGAGGAACGGTTCAGACAGTGTAAATATGCTTTCCATTGGGGCGTGAAGTCTGGTTTTTAAGTTAGTGTCACGCGA
Organism: Paracanthobrama guichenoti; assembly: GCA_018749465.1. Lineage (NCBI taxonomy): Eukaryota > Metazoa > Chordata > Actinopteri > Cypriniformes > Gobionidae > Paracanthobrama > Paracanthobrama guichenoti. Next base: position 147,949 of record JAGHMJ010002591.1, read on the forward strand.
ACCGCTGCAGCGCACAGAGCCTCCTCTGGTCCAGAGACACGAGAGCACAGAGCGGATCAACGTATCGGACCCATTTGAATTCTGCACAGAATGCTATATTTTAAAGAGATATATAGGTGATTAGGAGGAGAAACGGTTAGAGATTAGGAGGAAACTGCAGCTTTACTGAGCTCAACGGCTCTAGTCGAGCTGTGATATAAACTAAATGCTACTGGCTATTTAAAAAAAAGGGGAGGAGCTGTTTGATATGTTCCGCCCTGTCTTCCTGTTTCAGTGGAAATTACATCAACACACTGAATAATGCTGTGCGTTTCAAGGCAATTCAGTGCGCCTTTAATGGACCACGCATCAAATATGCTTATATTGAATAGATATGTGACTCTATACTTGAACCAGCATAAGAACTCAAGAATGTAGAGAGAAAAGTTGATGTATGAAAACCTTTATTTTTTTTATAAGGTGTAAAGAATCCCAAACCATCAGCATTGATTACAGAACACCATTATTGTAATAATGCCCACAAATACGTGCACCATCCATAAAACATGAACATAAATACCCCTCTTAGAATGACCCTAAACATGCAGCGATGCTGAAAGGGATAGTTCACCCAAAAAGGAAAACTCTGTCATTAATTACTCACCCTCATGTCATTCCAAACTCGTAAGACCTTCGTTCATCTTCGGAACACAAATGAAGATCTTTTTGATGAATTCTGAGAGCTCTCTGAACCCTCCATAGACAGCTTTTTAATTAACACTATCAAGGCCCAGAAAGGTAGTAAAGACATCGTTAAAACAGTCCATGTGACTCCAGTGGTTCAACCTTAAATTTTATGAAGCGACGAGAATACTTTTTGTGTGCAAACAAAAATACAAAAAACACAGAAAATACAGAAGACAAACAAAAATAACGACATTATTCAACAATTTCTTCTCGTCTGTGTCAGTCTCCTATGCTATTGACAGTAAATACAGTCCGGTGCTTCAGAGTTACGTCAGAGCTACTATTGGCCGATGCGGTTCACGTGAGCACCAGGGGAACGTGTGAAGCCGACACAGGAGCTGATCAACGTAAACTGCGTAGGAGACTGAAACAGACAAAAAGAAATATATAGGCGGGGTCAGAGAGCTCTCGGATTTCATAAAAAAATATCTTAATTTGTGTTCCGAAGATGAATGAAGGTCTTATGGGTTGGGAACTACGCGAGTAATTAAATGACAGAATTTTCATTTCTGGGTGAACTATGCCTTTAAATAGTAACAGCTGCTGAACCTAAACACAGCTCAAGAATTCCCCCACAGTACACCTACTAAACATCATGAAACGCCTGCAAAAATGCCACTTACTGCACACCACCCACAAAACATCTCCTTAAATGGAAAAACCACAACCAATTTACAAAAAGAAAAAATCCCATTACTCCACCCACAGAACAGCTGATGGATCTCATAGTATACTACAGATTTCTTAATCACCACCATCAGTTCACCCACATAACTAGTTCTCAAACTGAAACAGTTTGACAGAATGAGGTCTAAAGTGGTCTAATTTTAAAAGACAGTAACATAATTTAGGTCAGCGAGTTAGAACATCATATTTCCCCCTGTCCAAGTTATGCGCCAACCATCGATCCGATTCAAATTGATCCAACCAGCAGTTTTTCTAGAGGGCCTAATATATCTAAAAATATACTGTATAAAAGCACTGAGTAGGTAATATTACCAAAGCTGACCCCACATTGTGTGATAAAGCAAAGTTTGTTTGACAGGAATTTTCAGACAAATGCAGGAAGCAGCATCAAGCACCAATTAAAAGTCCTGGAGACATAACCAAAGAATTGTTGTAATTTCTAATAAACGGGTAGCTCTTTATTTATGTGTTAGATGATATGTCCCACCCAAAATATCCTGTTTTAAATAAAAGTATGTCAACACAGGAAAGCAAACTACACTTGTCGTGGTGATTTCATAGAGTCTCTAGTAAACCACATAAAACTGCAACTAAACTTGACAGCCAGTGATCATCATGATTTTTTTGTTGTACGGATGATGATAGAAGTTTTAAAGCAAGTGATGTGCAACGACTGACTGATTTATGCCAACTTTCATTTAGCCTACAATAACTGTTACATAATTATGAATGAATGAATGAATACTTTTTTTAAATAAATAACTAATTTATTTAAACTATTTTATTTGATTAAAATTGTATATATTAATATCTTATAACTTTATTTTCCCTTGAAAAAGTAAGGGATTACTCTTAATTTTAATTGCATTAAATACTGTATAGACTACAGAAGAATTCTATATAAAACAATAGTGGATTTAACATTAAAATGTTTTAATGTAACCATCTCTCTTTAAATACTTTGGACAGTTTATTAAAAAAAAAAAGATTAAAAGAGCAGTTTCATGCCTATCCTTGTATTGTTCAACTGGTCGAGGTTGACATGGGATTTAGAAAGTAATAGTAACAAGTAATGCAATACTTTTTACAGAGTGTAATTAGTACAGTGATAGTACAGATGTAATTAGTAGCTAGTAATTAATTACTGCTTTAGAGTAACTTACCCAACACTGGTGTGTATATATATATACACACTACAGTAAACTGTAAACAGTACAGTAAACTACAGTAAATTATATCAACTTGTTCTCAACCTAAAACATTTTAGGGGTTTTAAGTGATCTAATTTTAAAAGTCAGTAACATAATTTAGGTCAGAATGCAAGTTGGAACATTTCCAATATTACATATATATGGAATGAAATAATATGGATTTTTTTTCACGTGTTCCCTGAGTTTCAGTGAGCCTGAAGCTTCTGGTCCCAGTGTTGCTTATGCTGTCTTTTCAATTTGTGTTAATGTCCTAATCGTATTTCAGTCCAAATGTAGAATCCATTCAAACTTCCATTAACGAGAGAGAGAGAGAGAGAGAGAGAGAGAGAGAGAGAGAGAGAGAGAGAGAGAGAGAGAGAGAGAGAGAGAGAGAGAGAGAGAGAGAGAGAGAGAGAGAGAGAATTCACACTATTCACATTCTAAAGCTTAGTTCCCCAGCTATAGAATGGATGAGATTAGTTCTTGATTACCACGGTACAGATACGTGTCTTCAATGCTCTTATCACCTTCATGGAGATAAAGGTCATCACTATGGTCTCACAGAAGAGAATAATCTAGCCTGTGGATAAGAAGAATTATCATATTAGTAATGGTTCTGCCTCTAATCAATTGTGTCTGGTTTTGAGTATGAAAGGGAGATAAAGGAAAGTGTGTGTGTGCAAGGAAACACAAGCTGTTGTTTATATGATGGCATTTCACCACCCCTGACACTCACTGTTTCTCTCTAACAATCCATAAATCACACACACACACACACACACACTTTTCTTGAAATCTCTAATCGATCACTAGACAGATCTATCATCAGCATGCACTCAATCTTTATACTTGTGTTGTCCATCATAATTCTGTAGCATCTGAACTGTGAAAGGGCAAGTGTGTGTTCATTGTTTTAGAAAAAAAGATATAAGGGCCATTCTCACATGTTTTTTTCCATTCCACCATGCAAATTTTCCATTGTTTTTCTATGTAAACATGCACTAGACTATGACGTTTACTGCACTTGAGTATCCTTTTTTTTCGATTTGGAGAGGTGTGCTTTATATATATATATATATATATCTTGCTGACACTTGGGTTGGCTGTTTTAACCTAAGCCACTAAGAAACCACCTCGTAACCACCTAGAATACTGTAGTGAGTCAGAAAATCTTAGCAACCACACAGCAATACATCAGAAAACGGCCAAAACAACCAAGCAACCAAAAAGAAATATAATAACAACCATTCAGAACACCCTAGAATCACACTAACAATCACTAACTACTCTTTGGCAGGATAGCAATAACCCTGGCAGCCACCCAAAACACCATAGTAATCAAATACCAACAAACTATACACTAACATCCATTCAGAACACCCTGTGGATTATATATATATATATTTGCAGGCATCAGGTATATTGAAGTCGCATTAGAAAGCATGCTCGTTTTTTACTTTCACTTTCAAATTCGTGATCACACATACTCTGTGTATAGGGAGCGGCAGTACTGACCACACGTTTTACAAGATAAGATATTTGTCAGTGACGATCTGGATCTGTTGTGTATGTGGATGGAATTGTTGCATTATTCCAAATAAATAGATTGAGATTGAGAAGTGTTTCAAAATCCACAAATGTGTGCAGGGGTCTACAAATGCACAGAAAGCGATTTTCAAATCCACAGAAAGCGATTTTCAAATCCACAGAAAGCAATTCACAAATGCACAGAAAGTGATTCTCAAATGCACAAATTTATTTGTGAATCTCAAACTATTAATTTGGAATAATGCAACAATTCTATTCCCATAGTTGCACACCAAATCCTCCGCCATCGTCTTGTCAGTCATTTGTCCTGACTCTCGTCACATGGTAAGTGAAATCTGACTCCTGCTGCACTGCGCTGCGACTCTGCAGCTCGTGCTGTATGGAGCAGAGCAGACGCTTTCAGTTTATAATTGTAACGTCCGTTGTCCAACTGAACTAAATGACCTATAACGAACTCTAACGACAGTGCTGCAGAAGGCAAGTAATGTAATCGAGCATTGCAACACCCTGGCAACCACCCAAAACACCCTTGCATCTTGCCTGTGAATTTTGCATGGTCCAATACCACTAATTTTTTCTTCAAGCAAATCTAAATAAAATCTACCATCTGTTCTCACACACAGCACTCTCTCCGTCCATGTACCAAGATTTTTTTTTTCTTTTCTAAATCACAAAATATATCCCTATGTTTTGAAGCAGTAGCTGCAGACGGATATTCTATAAACTACCACTGAAAACAGCAGGAAGAACAGACTGCTTGGAGAACGCAGTGGAAACGCAGGGGCAGGGGAGAGTAAATGTTCAAACAGCAGGGCTCCGTTCCAAACACCTCTGCAGTACCACGGGCACCAGGGCCCAGAGTCAGGCAGAGCATTTGAAGTTTCTGCAGAAGAAAACTTCTGAAAACATGGATGACTTCTCCTCCTCCTCCTCCTCCTCCTCCTCCTCCTCCTCCTCCTCCTCTCTACACTGCAGAACCGTTAGGGAGGTCTCCAGCGCTCTTGCTTAGACCTATTGATAAATCACTTATATCCTGTTGGACTGTTTTTTTTACACGCAGCCTGAAGCTGAAGGCTTTACTGTAGACCATTACAGATGAGTTACTGCTGCCACACTCTCCTTCTGTCCAACAGCTCAGATGGTTTCTGCTGGTACACTCTGAACCAACCATCATCTAGTGCTCCTGATCTACAGGATATTATCGTTTTGCTGGGGGCTGCAGAAATTGCACAGCCTACACATGAATTATTAAAGATGATAAAAAGAACAGTGTTAAAGGGAATCCCAATTTGAGATTACAGTTTTGCTTCTGAGTAAAATTGATCGCTGTTGCCTTAGAGAACGCAGCTATAAAACATTCATATTAGACGTTTACTGCAGATCTTGTTTCGGAATTAATAGCAATATGTACCTGACCCGACAGATGAGTGCTTTGTGTAAAAACCAACATACAGCTTAAAGAAGCAGTTCACCCACAAATTAAAAAAAAATAAGTACTCACCTTCATGTCGTTTCAAACCCTTTCTTCTGTTGAACACAAAAGCAGATGTTTGGCAGAATGTTCACGCTGCTCATTTATTATGAAACTGAATGTGAACGGATGCCGTCAAGATTCAAATATGACAAAAAATAACAACATGAGTGTGAGTAAATGGTGACAAACTATCCCTTTAAGGTTAGCTTTAACCTCATTTGTCATGATTAAATGTTAATCAATTCCTGTTGATAAATTCACTGCTTAATCCAAGCACAATCCATTTGGTGTCTTAACTTCAGTGTTGTAATCGAGACCAACTCATTTGAGTCTGAGTCAAGACCGAGTCCAGAGAGGGTTGAGTTCGAGTTGAGACAGAGACCAGAGAAAATTCACAAACAACATTAGAACTTCATTTGATTAACTTTTTAGTTATGGAAGGTGTGCACAGAGTGACTGCAGAAAAATTGCTGCTTTTTTAATGCAATGTGAATGTTCCGGAGGGAGAGAGGGTGGGCGGCCTTCTGTCAGACATTTTTGGGGGGAGATGCTCAGTGTTGAGACTGTCATCGTATCGGTATCATTTTATTATTTAATTAAACAAGATTTGGTTTTCTCTGTGACATTTTTGTCCTACTTTGTAAACAGTAAATATATTAAAATGACCATTTTGAGACAAATAATGTAGCAATGTGACTTTCTGGAAAGCGGCATCACTACAGGCGGATGGCAGGTGGACACAGTGTAAAATAGAAGTGAGAGCAGACGGGTCATGGGTGTGGGAGAGAACCTGGCGGGAGTCTTTGCACTAACGTTAGTCTCAAGTCATGCGCAGTTGCACACAAGAAAAATCACCAATCATTGGAATTGTCAATCAAACATCAATTTAAAGAATTATTAACATACAGTAATAATCATGAAATATTTTGAATGGGAGTTGAGTGGACTCTGGAATAAGTCCAATTCCTATTATGTTCAAGTCAACACTATCTCACGACCAATTCGTACATATTTTACGAGGTGGCTAATTAATACAAATTTGTACGACCTCACTCGTACGAACTTGTACGTTTTGTCTAAACCCCAGTGATGGGTAGATTTAGGGGCGGGATTTGAGGTAGGCAATTCGTACGAGTGAGGTTGTACGAATTAGCCACCTCGTAAAATATGTATGAATTGCCGTGAGATCAGGTTCGTTCGAGTACGAGTCAATAAGTCCAAATGCACACGAGTCCATGACAAGACCAAGACCATTAAAATATATACTCGAGACGGAGTCTGCGTCTCGAGTACTACAACACTACTTAACTTCACGAACCCACTCATATTTCTATAGAAAAACCTGTTGTCATTTATATTCTAGTGTTAATGTGTAGAGGAATAGCCAATAAACCCAATAAAATTTCTGATGTTGATTAAATTAATCAACATAGACATTTGGCATTATGTTTGATTGTTTGATTCATTAGCCAAACATTGCTTTATTGAAAAGTATTATTTAGCACAGTTTCGTAATTGAAAAAGTGTCAGCTTTTATCAAGAGCCAGCAAGAAAGCTAGGTTGGAAATAAGTATTTAATTAACACGGTCAAGTTCACAGAGAACTAACGAGACCAAATGTTACATCAAAGATGAAAAACAACCTCCCGAGGGCACTAATTTGTAGATAAGTGTCTATTTGCCAGTTACAAGTCCGAGGCCGTGACACAAGGTCAGCTAAACATTGAGAGCGTTCTAATAGGCTATGCTGAATATTTTTATGCAAAACATCATCTTACCATGTACGGTGGATATGTTGCTCATTAATCAAAAATAAAAACAAGCCAATGTGATTCAAGTTGCATTGTTCACTGGCAAACACACACGCACACAGAGATCTCAAGGCCAAACAAATTCAAGTGATTTGTGCTGAAGTGACCTTCTGTTTCTATGGCTCTATCATTCATTCACTCCATCTCTTTTATGTCTCTCTCCATCTCCTCACACACAAAATGCAACCAGTGTGGTTACCACATTATCTACAAGGAGGTCATGTGCAGAAGATATTTAACGGTCATCGATTACTCACCTCCGTGTTGCTCTAAACCTCTGTTTTCTTTCGTGGAGCACCAAAGGAGACGTTCAGCAGAATATCTGAGCTGCTCACTTCCATACAATTAAAGCAGATGGGGACTTGAACTGTTGAGCTGTAAAACATAAGAACAAAACCCATCATAAAACAATTACAAAAAGTAAAAAATTATATAAGAAGTCCATTTGACTAAATTTCAAGCTTGCCATAGACACCATTCAGTTTCATTGTATGGAAAAGAACACCTTGGATATTCTGTTACAAATAACTCTCTTTGTGTTCTACAGGAAAACGGAAATCATACAGGTGAGAATGAGTAAATGATGGCAGAACTAGTCCGTTAAGGCCAGTACAGAAAGACTAGATCATTGTGGATCCACAAGCAAACAAAATGTGTGTGTGTGTGTGTGTGTGTGTGTGTGTGTGTGTGTGTGTGTGTGTGTGTGTGTGTGTGTGTGTGTGTAATAGACAGTGACAGGCCCGGAAAGAATATCTGCCCTAGATTCAGTGTTTTAGATGTTTTCTGTGTGATGTTTTATTAAAGTGAGGTTGGATATGCTGACAGAGACACAACTGGATGCCTGACACTCCCTGAATCTCTCGCAGCCTCTCTCTCGCTCTCTCTCAAAGGTCAGTCTCTGTAAAGTGCTGTACCTTTAATGTATTCATGTTTTTAATCCAAAACAGCAGTTTATTTTAAACTAAAAATATGGATTATTTATTAAACAACCGAGGATGCATATTTAAAAACTTAAGTACATTTAAAAACTAAAAGACAAATAAGATATGAATGCATTTTATGTGAACACAATAAAAACTATTTTATTATAAAGTTCAACATACTACTAATAAATTAAATTTAAAACACCCTTTTGATTTATTTTTTGTTTGTTTTATTGTGATCTTTCTGTTTTGTTACTGGTTAAGTGTTTATATTCAGAGATTTGATTATGTACCTTGTTTGTTTGTAAAGTGGAAGCATAAAAAAAAAAAGTTCAACATACAACCTGAACCGTATCTCTTTCCTGGGAAATAATAGTAAAAAAAAAAATCTCAAAGCTTTTATGCAGCCTAAACCTACTTGTGTACGCACACAATAAAGAAATAATAGGAAAAAACCCTAAGAAATATTCACTGGAGTAAGAAGTGACAAACAGTCCCGGTCTCCCCAGTGTATTTATATAACGTGGTTATTTTTGGTATTAGGATTCACGCACATCTAACCATGACGCGTTTGTGTCACGACTACTCACTAGCATCGTGTCTAGGTCTGTGAACAATAGGTGTTAACCAAGTGATGCGTGAGACGGCACACCGCTCGTTCTGCCATACTGCCAGATAGTAATCGGTGATATTGCATCACAGTACCGCCGATCACAACACGGGGGCGCTAGAGTCATTCTAATGCAATCGGAGTTAATGCACTTACGGCACTGGATGTGCATGATGCACTCTCGCGCGGATCGTCTCCGGGACTCAGTGTCTCTAATATATTCCAGTTTTCACTATCCGTCTACGCATGTGCATGTCAGAATGGACATTGCCTATGTTTAAGGCTGCAATAAAGATATTCCAACCACACATGCTCTTTATGTTTCCCTGTTTACATGAGAAATGTTGTCCTCTGGTGTCTCGTGACACATATTGGACCATTTATGAAAAACACTGATAAAAGCGACTTATGCAGGGTGCTTTTTAAAATAACACTTTAAACATTTCAGTAACCGCAAGTGACATTACAAGTTAATCAGATTACACTAAATAGACGCTCGTGAACAGAAGTAGGGTTTAAATAAACACCAGATTTAAATATAACCTTCCACACATTTATTCACAGAAAAACGTTAGTGCTTTGTAAAAAAAAAGTTTACACTTGACTGTGCTTAAACAACTTTGGTGGCACGAGAAGAACAGAAAAACTCAAAATGTGTCTTCCATGAGTCTGTGTGTAATATGCACTCTGGTGACAGTTAAGAGGAATATAATGGGGAAGAGCGCGTGAGAAATGTGATCATCATTCATTCCCGTTGACCCGGAGTGGGGCGTGACATTGGGATGTTTCGTTTACAACCTCCCGGGGCGCGTGGTTATGACAATATCGGGCCATTAACGCGATCCGTTGCCAAGTGCAAATCCCTGGTGGCGCGTCTCGTGAGCACAGGGGCGCTTCACGCTCCGCGTATATAGAAGCGCGTGGCGCCGCCTCCTTTCTCATCCACGGAGAGCGGTCGGCGTGTACAGTTGTAATCCAGCCCGAGTAATTCACTTGCGTTGGGAAGGCGGACCAATAAGGGCGTGAACGCACACAAAAGAGGCTCGGATAACAGAAAAGACACCAGACGGGACCAGCGCGGAGACTAGGGTCACCACTGCGCGGTTTGCATCACTTGAACCACACCGGACCCCATTTAACCAACGGCATAAATCAAGATGAGCACCATGAGACCGTCCGAACCCGGACCGATAGAGGAGATGATGCGGATGATGGTGATGCACGAGGCGTTTACGGGCAGCGATGCTCGCCGTTACGGTTCCCCGGTGGCTTGTGTAGAATGAGAGTTTGGGTCAGTGCGCAGAGATGTCGGTGCCTTTACTGAAGATCGGTGTGGTGCTCAGCACCATGGCCATGATCACCAACTGGATGTCCCAGACTCTGCCATCACTGGTAGGGCTCAACACCACCAAGCTGACCGCGGCGCAAGGTGGCTATCCGGACCGGAGTATAGGAGTAAGTGTCGGGTTATTTTCCCTGAAAATTTAAATGAAAAGTTGAGATATTAAGCATTTAACATGTAAAAAAAAAATCCATTCGCGCGTATAGCAGCGTTGTCGGCATTTAAGGGGGCGTTATTCTTTTGCATTCTGTACTATTCTTTTATTTTAATTTTCGAATGCAGGAACGCGTCTTGCGCGCGCGATCCTTCTCGCTTTCAGAAAGTGCCATTCACTGACGTGCTGCTCGACGTCGTGGAATTCCGAACGCTTTGCTAGTGAATATTAAAATGTACAATGTTTTCGATTCGAATATGAGCGTTCCAATTCGCCCTAATCAAACTTTTTTTTTATTTTAATGAACCAAAACTGCTGCTATGTGTCAGTGAATATCGGGTTTTCAGCGATTTCACTAGACTGAGATTCAGAAAACTGCGTTCAAAGAGTAAAAGACGCTTTTGTCAAACTTGGCACAACGTCTTATGCTTCGTAGCGTTCAGGAACGCAAGAGCGGCGCGAGAACATTCTTGTGTTCAAAAATAGCATGACTGAATGGACCAAAGTATATGACCAACATTTAAAAAACAGATGTGACGCAATGGTGCAGTTCTTCCATAGTTCTGTCATTTTCACTTTCACAATTTGAATATTAATATAACTTCTAATATTAACAAATATAACTTGAAAAGACTACAAAGCGGAGAGAATCAAAGTCTATTTGCAGTGTGGTAATATTCCATAAGTACACCATTGGTTTGGAGATTTAGGACTCTCCAGACCTGCACCAGCGGATGTTCATCAATCCTCCATCTGTTCCTCACTCTCACCAACTCCACACAGACTGTGTTTGGATCTGTATCTGTAACACGAGCTCAAGAATGACACAGTTGAACGGGATAAGATCCCTTCACTCTAACAGCTGTCAGTCAAATATTCTTCGATTGGCAGGTGGGGGTATGGGCGTGGTCTGATGTGGCAGGAGCAGATGGGGTTTTGCGTAATCCTGTGTCAAGTGTTTGTAATGCCAATGAGTATGAGATTATAAATGAGACTTAGATGTTGTAACACTGCTAAGATCACCCTTCCCTTTCTCTTTCTCTCTCCTCTCTCACAGGTTTTACCCGCTAACCCAGAGGAGTCCTGGCAGGTGTACAGCTCGGCTCAGGACAGCGAGGGCAGATGTGTGTGTACGGTCGTTGCACCTCAGCAGACCATGTGCTCGAGAGATGCTCGCACCAAACAACTCCGCCAACTACTGGAGAAGGTGACCTTCCGACCCACAATGCTCTGCTGGTTTGCCCTTGGGCATCACGTTACCTTTCATGCAAAAGTTGCCACAGACACCAAATCTATGACAACCAGAGCTTTCCTCCAGAGATCAAAGTGACCTAGAGGCATGAGTCTAACAACAATATAATTCACATACAAACACAGAGTTAATGAGCTCCTCTGGAACACAGCGGGCGCAGAGGCAAACAGCCTTACCTCAGAAAGACAATGATGCAACTCCTCGGACACATCAAATGATTAACAGACGTGGAATAGCTGCAGAACTCACTAGGCGGCCACTAGATTCTTTATATATAGATGTTTTTAGAGTAGTTATATTTAGACGTTCCTTCAAAATAAGATGATCATGATCTCAAACATGATTTGATAACTGTCCAAATATCACCTTGTGTGTGTGTGTGTGTGTGTGTGTGTGTGTGTGTGTGTGTGTGTGTGTGTGTGTATATATATATATATATATATATATATATATATATACATATATACATATATACATATATATATATATATATATATATATACATATACATACACACACACACACACACATATACATAACACAATTTTTTGAAAATACTTTTCAAGTATTTTGAAAAAGTAACACACACAATCGTGATTAATCGCATTATAAAAGTTTGTTTATATATTATGTGTGTACATATATGTATATATGTGTGTGCATACACATACACATTATATAAATACAAACTTTTCTGTTAGATGTGATTAATCGACTTGACAATTTCGACAATTTTATGATATGTTTATTTTACAAAACTCATATCTCTAATACCTGTGTGCGCGTGTGTGTGTGTGTTTTTAGGTGCAAAACATGACGCAATCAATCCAAGTATTGGACCAGCGGACCCAGAGGGACCTGCAGTACGTGGTAAAGATGGAAGATCAACTCCGCGGCCTGGAGACCAAATTCAGACAGGTGGAAGAGAACCACAAACAAAACATCGCCAAGCAATACAAGGTAAACACACAATTATATGCAAGCACTGCACATATTTCACATGAATCCCCACATAAGCCAATATGGATACAGCACGCACACACACTACAGCTTGCATGCACACATATAAATGCTTGTGTGATTTCTGTGAAATGTGCAGACCTGTCTGATTCCATCCAAACCCGAACTTTTGTGCAAATGTAATATTTGTATTTTTTTGTGCAAAAAAATATATTTTTACATTTACTACCTTCAAAATTTTATCATACAAATAATTATAATAAAAAATTATTAAAGTTAAGCAAGGAAAACTATAATTAAACATTCATAAAGGATCTGCACATTTCAGTTTCTATAATGTACTATAACAATCAAAACGTCCCGTGACAAACACTTTGATACTACGTGACATGCATGCAATGTAATATTGTTTGCACTCTGTAACACAAGCGTGCGTGTGCAAGTACATGAGTGTGTGCGTGTGTGACTGTGAGAGCACGTGAATGTGTTAGATAGGTTAGAGAGTTAGCTCCCTGTGCTGAGTGTGTTGTTTCTTGCTTGCAGGGCTAACTATAAAGACATGATAGGAGAGCCAGAGGCCAGAAGAGGCAGGTCTAACCCACGATTGGCTGAAGTGGGCGTCAATCATGCTGTTTATGTCACGATTCTCATATTCTATACGACATTACATAGCTGTAAGAAACACTCCTCCCCCTCCCTTATCCAACCTCCAATCAGATCTCCTCCTGCATGCTACTCTAAAGAATTGTTACGTTTTATTTATATGATCTACATTATTTAGTTTCATTGATATATTGCAATTATTATTACTACTACTACCATTATTATTCTCATCTTTGCTAGTATTGCTTAAGTTTTTTTATTATTACTCTTATTATTTGTCACTATGAATCCTTGGTTTTTGAAGTAATATGCGTTTTTGAAGTAATGAATTTAATCTTAACATCACATTGTTGTATGTGAGTTGTAATTTCAGCATGTGTCCCTTTCTGCTGTTGCATTCTAAACGATAACTAATAAAGTCTTTTCCCAATTGTTTACCGTGTTCAGAGCGCTTGATTTCGTCGATAAATGTTTGTAGATCTATCATTTTTATACGAATCTCAGTAGTTTTACTGCAGCTCGGCCTCTGGTCTCTCACTGGCTCTACAAGCACACACACGCATGCACGCACACACAAGTTTTATGGGGACTTTCCGTAGAAATAATGATTTTGATACTGTACAAACTGTATGTTCTGTCCCCTAACCCTAACTCTACCCCTAAACCTACCCATCACAGAAAACTTTGTGCATTTTTACATTTTCAAAAAACACCATTTCCTATGATTTATAAGCTGTTGGACAAGGATTTCAGATATTGCCATCTTTGTGGGGACAAAACGTCCCATAACGTAGGGTTTGCCAGGACCACATAAACATGACCTTCACAAAGAAGATCTATGAAATCTTTTGCGATCACCCAACATCAGTACCTGACCTCACTGATGCTCAGGAGCAAATCACTGCATCCTCGTCCCTACATCTAGAAAAACCTTCCCAGAGGAGTAGCTGTTATTAGTAAGCTGTTATCCAAGCAAAAGAATGACTAACTCATTATAAATGCTAATGGTTCTGAAATAAAAATCACATACTGATTTGGTGTGTAGGTGTCCACATACTTTGGGGCATACACTTTTGGGGTTCTTTAATTTTTTTTCTAATCATTTTATAGTCTAAAGAATCTTTTGTGCAATGGAAAGGTTCTTTGGATATTAAAGGTTCTTCATGGAACCAAACACCCCGCCAAAGAACCAATTAAGAACCTTTATTTAAGCGTGTACATAATATTCTATAAGGAATTAATTTGCTGTAAACATTTATTTTCAAAAGTTTGCAAATGAACAAAGACACAACTTGATGCATATACCTTCATGTACAACATTATTCAACATCTAGAAAGTGCAAATCACTGTAGTCAGCAAGGGTTCAGACAGGCTTCACAGTGTACAAGTAAGCCAGATTTTCCAACTTTCCCACGTTACGTATTTGCAGGCCATAAAGGCAAAAATGGCGGAGCTGCGTCCGCTAATCCCCGTACTCGAGGAGTACAAAGCTGATGCCCGACTGGTTCAGCAGTTTAAGGAGGAGGTGCAGAACTTGACAGCCAGCCTCGGCCTCCTCCAGCAGGAGATGGGAGCCTACGACTACGATGACCTGCACTCCCGCGTGGTTAGTCTAGAGGAGCGGCTACGCGCATGTATGCAGAAGCTCGGTAAGATACACACAGTTAACACAGACATACACGTTTTCTCAACATAATCCTTGATTGACATCACTTATTCACTCTGGTATTCTGAGTGTACAAAAGAAGTTAAAGGGTTAGTTCATCCAAAAATGAAAATTCTGTCATTAATCATTCAACCTCATGTCGTTCCAAACCTGTAAGACATTTGTTCATCTTCGGAACACAAATGAAGATCTCTGAATTGAGCGGTTTAATCCAAATTTTCACTTTATATGATGAACAGATTGAATTAAGACTTTTATTCACATTTAAATATTTATCAGCAAACATAAAAAGAAGCTCAACCGAACCTGCTTGATGCGCAAGAATAAACCTCTTGTGGAAACTCAAACGAGCTGCGTCACACGAGAATGAACCTCATTGGTTCTTGATGAAGCTCAAACGTGCTGCGTAACACGAGAATGAACCTCATTGGTTCTTGAGGAAGCTCAAACGTGCTGCGTAACACGAGAATGAACCTCATTGGTTCTTGAGGAAGCTCAAACGTGCTGCGTAACACGAGAATGAACATCATTGGTTCTTGAGGAAGCTCAAACGAGCTGCATAACACGAGAATGAACCTCATTGGTTCTTGAGGAAGCTCAAACGTGCTGCGCAACACGAGAATGAACCTCATTGGTTCTTGAGGAAGCTCAAACGTGCTGCGCAACACGAGAATGAACCTCATTGGTTCTTGAGGAAGCTCAAACGTGCTGCGCAACACGAGAATGAACCTCATTGGTTCTTGAGGAAGCTCAAACGTGCTGCGTAACACGAGAATGAACCTCACTGGTTCTTGAGGAAGCTCAAACGTGCTGCGTAACACGAGAATGAACCTCATTGGTTCTTGAGGAAGCTCAAACGTGCTGCGTAACACGAGAATGAACCTCATTGGTTCTTGCGGAAGCTCAAACGTGCTGCGTAACACGAGAATGAACGTCATTGGTTCTTGAGGAAGCTCAAACGAGCTGCATAACACGAGAATGAACCTCATTGGTTCTTGAAGCTCAAACGTGCTGCGTAACACGAGAATGAACGTCATTGGTTCTTGAGGAAGCTCAAACGTGTTGCGCAACACGAGAATGAATCTCATTGGTTCACCAACACATCATCATCATCTTCCTAGCATTATTCCCGCTCATTTGCAGAGTCTGCTTCACACACCTTTGATTTGGCACAGGTTTTTATGCTGGATGCCCTTCCTGACATGACCCAACACACAGTGTGCTGGGACAGATTCACAAATCACACACAATCCTACAATTTGGCATATCCAATCCACCTAATCTGCATGTCATGACTGTGGGGGAAGCCAGAGCACCTGTTGGAAACCCACGCTAACACGGGGAGAACATGCAAACTCCACACAGAAAGGACTGCTGGCTCAGGGTTCACCAACACAATGGTTTTCAAAAGCCCTTGAGAATTAAAAACTAAAATTATTCTCATCATCATGCGGTAAAACCCAGACCAGAACCTTTATTTTAAAGAGTGAACTAAAGAACTGTTTAAAAAGCTTGGGTACAAATCAAGGTATTGATTATGACTCAACCCAAACTCACCGTCTCTCTCTGATTCACTCTAAATGTGATTACTCAAACACGTTGTTTGCTTTTTCACCATGAGAAAGAAAAATCACAAAAGAGATCTCTCTGAATTGATATTACTGAGATAAGAGCAAGTAGAGACTTTTATTTAAGAGTCCCGATTCTCAGATATTTCTCCTGAGAAATGAGCCCAGAAATCTCATGCGTCTCTTCTAGGGTTTTCAGAGGAGATCTCAACACCTCAAACTGTGTTGGTTGGATTTGACCAAAGTCTGTAATCAAGTTGTAGATTTCAATATGAAGCATTTTTCATCAGCTTCTAATAAGATCAAATGATTTGAGCTGCTCTACATTCATTTGGCAGCTCTGTCCCAGCTAACAGTCTCAGAATTTTGATTAACGTTCCGGCAAGGTTCTCTCAAAGTTATGAACAATCGTTCTTCAAGAATTTTTGTTTAAAGTTATCTGGTCTTTAATAATGTTCTCAAAACGTTAACATAAAAACATTATTTATACAACATTCATTTAAAAAAAAATTTTTGTTGTTCAGAAAACATTCAAAAGTAATGTTCCCACATAATGATTGTAGAGTGATAAAGTGGAATGTTCCCTTAACATTCATTTAACCAAGAAAATCTTTTTTAAAACATTTAAAAACCTGGACATTCAGAGAACATCCAGAAATAACTAAACGCTAACAGAACGTTCTTAGAACATATTTTTGTCTCTTACTGCATGTCATCTATTCTCTCATTTGGGTCTGTTTTTATTTTAGCAGAAACATAGTTGATACTTAAATGAAGTCTCTTGAGCTATGAAAGAATGAAATTATGCATTCACCATCAGAGCTTCCACTTCCCAGCATTCACACACACTGGCATCTTTCCTCTGGCGTGTATCATCTTTCTCTCTTCTTCCCGCCGGGTTTCTAGAAGAGAAATCGTGCCGGTTTCACTGTACGATCAATAACTGCCGTTTCACACACACTTGAGCTTAATCCATGTGCATCACTTCTGACGAATATAAATCCTTTACAGGAAAACCACGGGAATTTCACATAGTCCCATGAACAATTTCATCCTACACGTGGCATAAATGAACTTGTATTAGGTCGAGGAGAGTTGTATTACTACTACTTTAAGCGATCAGACTTACGCCATCACTGGCATTTTCATCAGAAATGGTAAAATCTAGTTCACATCTGATTTCACTTGTTCAAATATAAATCCTCAAATGCCACTTTTCACATGAGATTAATCAAAAACACAAATGTAACATTCCCACGTGCTCACATGTGAAATTCATGTTTTTTCTCTGTGACAAAAATGAATCAATCATGCACATTGTTCCATTACATTGTGTAAGACGATTGTGTATTTTTCTGCAGATGTGTGTCTGCAGTTTGAGAGAATCAGGGCTTTAGTCTAAAGATAGTAGCGTAATAATTTAGGCCTGTATGTCCCTCCAGACAACAGATTACAGCTCAGTGTGTTAATCTCAAGCATGTGTGTGTGTGTGTGTTGAATGGGGGAGGATGAGCAAAATACACACACACACCACGGTTATTACACTCACTATCAACACCACAGGATGTCAAACCCCATCATTTTTTACATTTATCTTACGTTTTATCTGTACATTATATCCTCTCTGTCACACACACGAAAAACATTCATATGTATTCATATATCAATGACGCTCCACCCATTTGTTACTGTAAGTCAACATGAACAGCACAAATATATATTTATAATAAGATAGACAGATTTCTTTTCCCTCGCTCTTCGTCGTGAAAGATCATAATGAAGCTCAGTGTGACTTAATTAAAGTCATTTAACCAGAACCTTCACTCCAAGATATAAGATAACCACAGTAATTATGACTGTATCAAAACATTACTGCATTAAATCACTAAACTCATTAAACTTGTGTGAGTGACTTTAGGCTTCTAGTTAGAAAGTGTGTGAGAGAGTATACGTGTGTAATTAAACGTGCTTGTTGTGTGTCTTGCAGCTTGTGGTAAGCTGACTGGCATTAGTGATGCGATCACTATTAAAACATCTGGGTCTCGCTTCGGATCCTGGATGACGGACCCCCTCGCTCCTGAAGGAGACACTAGGGTGAGTATAAACGCATATAGGCTATATAACATTTTCCACACATGCATGTGCTATACATCTAACATAAATCTTTCTTTCTTTCAAGTAGTATTTAAAGTGTACACTTACAAGTATACTTCTAGTTAGTCCATTGATATACAGACCATTTTCTGTTGTGTATGAAAATCCCAGCAGATCAGCAGTTTCTGAAATACTCAGAACAGCTCTTCTGGCACCAGCAACCATGCCACAAGTCAATTAAATCACATTTCTTCCCAATTCTGATGCTCAGAACTTCAGCAGATCATCTTGACAATATCTTAGGGCCCTATTTAAATGATCTGAGCACATGGTCTAAAGTGCATGGCGCAGGTGCACTTAGGGCGTGTCCAAATCCACCTTTGCAAAAATCGGTTAGCGTGCCAGGCGCATGATCTAAAAGGGTTGTACCTATTCTCTTAATAAATGATGGGTGTGTTTTGGGCATAATGTGCAATAAACCAATCAGAGTCTCATTTCCCATTCCCTTTAAAAGCCAGTTGTGCTTGTATTATGGTGGATTCACTATTTACATGCCGGAATTTGAGTAGAAAGACTGAACACTTCCAAGAGGTATCCTTCAATTCTTAAAATAAAAAAATGTTTGTGTGCTGCTCCACGTTTAATACGTGTGTGTAATTAAAGGTTTTATACCCTTTGTGTGTAATAAGCAGAGTGTATGCGTGTTGTGCACCCGCCTAAAGGTGCATATTACTAACGCGCCCTTTAAATAGCACAAAAAAATACTGCGCTATTGACTTTAGACCAGGTTTTTGTTGGTCAATGGCGCCGTCGTTTTCAGTTGCCTCAAAATAGCAACGCGCCAACAATGCGCCTGAACACACCTGGTTCATGGGTGAACAGATGGGTGCAAATGCATGTGCTATTTAAACAACGTGTGCGCTGGATGTGAAAATGATAACTGCGTTAGGCTGAAACTAGCAAAAAAACACGGCACCTGGTGTCGTACTGTGCCGGGTGTATGAAAGGGCCCATTATGCCTAAATGCATTGAGTTGCTGCCACGTGATTGGCTGATTAGATATTAGCATCAACAAGCAGTTAAACGGGTGTGCCTAATAAAGTGGTCTGTGAGTGTATAAAGAAAGAATAAAATATAAGAAAGATATATAGCATTTAAATGTTTCATTTTCCTATGGAAAAAGTTGAACTGAAACATTTGCATATTTTGCATTTCTTATTACTTGGTAATGATTATAAGTGTAACTTCCTTCTATGGGACATACAGCATTCATTTCAGAGATTCTTTAGGATGCAGATAGTGGAAGATAGCTGGTTAATTTATGCCTGCAGTCAAAACCCACAAGCACATAGCTGCAGGCAACGCTTTATAACCATGTTGCTTTAGACCCATAAAGAAAAAAAGAGAAAAACACAGAAAAACAAACCTCAAGGCCAAGCCGTCATTCACAAATGCAAATATACACACTTGAGGAACAACTCATGTCCGATATTGCATGTACATAGAAAGAAGATAATAATTCTTCACCCTTCATCTAAATATTTAGTCCATTATCAGGATCAGTAAAAATCACATGATCACAGATGAGTCGGTTCATTTGGATTTGGCTTCAGTGAACCAATTCAAAAAAAATATTTCAGTGCTTCATTAAGATTCATAAATACTCCTAAGATTCAAAACACTTCCTTTGACTGTAATAAATAATTCATTAGTTAAATACATCTGTTTATCGCTATATTTTTTTCATTATATTGACTTTTTCACTGGTAAGAAAAAGAAAAAAAAAGAACCAGTTCCTAACAAGCATTCATTTACTAGTCGGACGTGTGTGGAGTTGAAGCCAGGTCACTAACACTCACAGCGACACAAGGGGAAGATAAGCGAGGCCAAATAATTTTCCACTCGTCCAGACGTGAAGTGCTCCAGCGGGGCTCGTAATGGAGGGTGCGGAGGGGCTTCTGATAGCGGGTGGAGGTTAAGACACAGCACACTGGGGTGGATGAATGAGGGCAGCTGGAAACGAGTGTGAGACGTTCCTGATGGCCTGTGCATATAAGCCGATTCCAAGCCTAATCGTTTCCCAGAGATTTGTGAGAGTGTGAAAAGTGTTTTTGGTGTTGTTGTTTGAGTGGCATTGCAGAAGCGTGCTATAACTTTTGACCTATTTAGCAATCGGGTTACATGCCGTTGTGTTTAAAGATCTGGGCGGTTACCAAATTATAGTATGGTTTATGAGCTCCTATGGCCAGAATCTTAACCCCAGGTTGCAAGAGACTGCTCCTGTAATAAATGTTCTACATGTGGTTTTACATTAAAGTGTGGGCTAAATGACAAATGGGCAATTAGTAGTTGGCATCCCAGAGCTGCATGCTGCATATGCTTTAGCTGGTGCGTTTATAAGAAGCTTCTCAGCAAGCAGCTTTGCCAGTTCTCAATGAAAAGTTCAAAATCACTAGTCCTTAGTTTCACAAGCATCTCTTTTGTTTCAAGAGGAGCCAGATGACATCCAACTCTCCTCCTCTGAATCTTATGGGCGGGGCTTGACCTAATCATGTTTAGGGATAGGGTTAGGGTGTGGCTGGACCTTCAAGCTCCACCCATTGGCTCTGCAGTGAGCAGCCTCTCTTTTATTTTGCCATTAACCCTCTAGTACTGTTCACGTGTCGGTCAAAAGCTATTTATTTATTTATTTTTTACTTCAAGCTGCAGTCTGTAATTTTTTTGGGTTAAAAATTATCCAAAATAAAATTGAGCAAGTACATAACCAGCCAGCGTTTAAAACTATCTACTTACCTTAGCTCGATTTACAACGGTAAGCTTGTAATGTTTTTAATTCCAGAGGTACTGGTAGATTTCCGCGGGAAATTCGAGCATATCTTTGCGTCATTACATCGCATATGTATACATCAGTAAGGTGTCCCAGCTAGTAGGCTATCGCATGCGATGATGTTGGAGGTGGAGATTTGTAGCCTTTTCTCACAGCACTTAATATAATTAAACTTATCAGTTTGATGGTGGATCCAGAAAGGTTCAAATGACAATCACCAGTGACAACTGGAGAGTCACCCGTTGTAAAATGCAAGTCTTCGGACTTTCGATGTGACTACAGAAAAAAAAAGACTGCAACTGGGCCCATGCGAAAACAAGGATAAAAAGGGCTTTTGAAAGTTGGTGTGAACTCTGTGTTTTGAAGGGTTTTTTCAACTTTCTGCTGGACAGGTAACGTTAAGACATTTCAATAGTTCAATTATGTAACAGTAGCACACTTGTTTGCTTAATTCATACAGTTACGGAGTTTTCTTTGTTGTGCCTTTCTCGTTTTGCTATGTGCATTATGGTAAATATCAATTATTTTGTGCTAGCTATGAGAGGGAGCAATTCACCTCTACTTCACATTCATTTGTTGGTATATGACAATTAGAAATCAGACGGCACAGAAATGGAAACTGAACTACAGGTAGCCCTAATACACATTAAACGTAGTCACGCAATGCTGATGTTAACATTAACAATTTGCACGGCTTGACATGACATAAGCGATCGTTAGATTTAATCTTCGTGATTTATTGCAATGCTTTTTTCCCCTTAGTTGGTCAAAACAAAAGTGGATGTTAGCTACTTGTTCAGATGACATTCTTATGCTGGTCATACTTTCAAACAGTAGAATCTGTGATTCTGAATGACAGTATCCACACCGGCACGGTGACTGACAGTTACATTTTCTCCTCAAAACATTGGATTCATCCGCGCTGTGCCGTGCCGAGCCACAATTCACGTAAAGTTGATAATTCCGCAAATAACTGCAATTGAACAGTGATGACAACAAAGAGGAAAAACTACGGACTGCAGCTTTAAATGAAATGATTTTAGTATATTTTAGTTTTTTATGTTTTATTTTGTATTTTTAGGGATTTTATGGTACTAAAATTATATTTATGCATTAGTTATAATCTATTTATCCACTGAAAATGACAAATTTAAATTCCACCTAAAACCTTCGTAAATCTTGAATGCTTTGGAGCACAGACTTAAGTTTGGTCTCTTTTTAAAGGCGACACTTGACAAAAAGTAAAAAAATTTATAGTTATAAAATGTTAAATTTGTAATGAAAAACGCACAAAAATACAATTACAAATTTTTAAATGAAATATATATATATATTTTTACCGTTTAAAACTGAGAAAATCAAAGCCATAAATCTCAACAAATTTGAGGTTGTTCCAAAATTTGTTCCAATAGAATTTTTGTTCCAAATTTGAGGTTGATCTCTCCAAAAATTAGCTTTCACTAAGAATGTGTTTGTGAGCAGTACCAAATGTTTCCATTAGATGAAATCTGTCTTCCATTTATTTCCAATTTCTGAATAAAACAAGTGTGACTTTTTAAACTTTCTTGAATCATGTCCATAAATGTTTTTGTTCTCACAGCAAGTGCCAAAACCTTTACCAAGGTACCATCCGATGACGTAAAATAAAATAAAACGTAACATTTTTCAGTAAAAATTACATAAAGTGTTAGTAACAGTGTTGAGCATACACAATTACATATCCAATATCAACTGAATAAAAAAATTAAATAAAAAAATCTCTACTATAAAATGTAAATTAAAATCTAAATAATATACTCCAATATCAGCCAATAACTGGCACCAGAAAGCATTGCATTTAAATGAATGTGCTTCATAAAATATCAGTTTCATGACAATTGGTGTCCTTAACTTGATTCTCAAAGGCCGTCTTATATTAGGAATATAGTCAAATCAAATTGATTTGCATAGTGCTTTTCAGAAAATGATGTTAATATTTATAATATCTTAATTTAGCAGATTGGAGTTGGTGTAGTTATAGTTATAGCTATAGATTACAAGCAATCAATCATTTAAGATTTGTTATATAGTAGATATCACTCTAAAGATGTATGCAGGACAGTAAAGCTGGGCATACATGAAGCAACCTTTAGATGTGACTGTATTCACATTGTAGTTTAGTTCTCATAACATATTGCTTTAATAGCGCCAGTTGTGGAAGGAAAACACATCTGACATCTGTCTGACATTTTGCAAAGATGACAGCAGACTGCAAAATATAAAAGAATAACAAACAGTCTAATATAAAACTACACAAGCAAATAATAATAATAAAACATTAGAGCTCATTGCAAAAGCTCATACCAGATCTTTGATTTAGAAGCAACACATATTCGCCCAAAAATACACAATTACAAACCCAAAATGCCATTAAAGTGATGCCTTGCACAAGCTAGTTCCTTCGAAAACCCATAAACGCAGCAGAGCAATTATAAATCAGGCTAGAGAATATAACCTTCATTCACACCCACAGACCCGGTTAGTGCTTTCCCCCCTCCCTCTTCTTCTGTTTTTCTCACACTTTTGGGTTGGAGGATCTTGTTCTCAAAGATTGATGAGACCGTAGGCTATATGTGTGAGACAGACAGAGCGTGGAGAGTGAGAGACTGTGTGTGTGTGTGTGTGTGTGTGTGTGTGTGTGTGTGTGTGTGTGTGGGAGTGAACAATAAGCAATATCTCAGAGCAGTTTTTGGCTCTTCAAAGATAAAAAGCTTTGGCACAGCACTATGTTGCTGTCAGAGATATCAAGCAGGGATGGAGCAGAATTCAATGTCTGCATGAGCCCAAACAAACACCCTGTGACCGACCAGTACGGTCAAATTTTAATGCTGCATTCCATATTCTGATCATTTTACCATTTGATATCTCCAACTTTTGACCATACAGGTATTCTGTGGCTCAATACTCAAAAGCTGATGTACTGTATATAGAAATAAAATAACAATGCTACCAGAAGCTTTACAAATCAACAAAAAGTGTCCTGGCATAACATGTTCAACACTAACACGAATATCAATAGTAGATGATTATTTACATAAAACCAGATTTTGCATTAATTAGCATTAAATGTTAATTTAAAATGTTGACTTTGAGTCAGTTATATATATTTTAGAGATGCACCGATGTATCGGCCGATAAAAGCAATTATTTTCACTTGTTTAAAAACAGCCGGTGATCAAGGCCGATTATATCTCGTCAATCAAAAGGTGGCGGAAAAACGTGTTCAGACTGCAACTGGTACTGTGTGTGAAGAATCTCTCATGTCGAATTTAGGGCACGTTAACGCGACGGTAACACGTTAACAGTTAAAACAGACTTCATTTGACCCTATGAATCACCCGTAGTTCAAGCCAGGGTTGCAAGGTTTGCAGATTTTCCCTACATCAAAAATTATTTGTATTGTACCAAATGAGAGGGTTCGCCGAATAGTCTGCAGCATTATTTGGAGATTTTTTTCCCCTTGTAGACCAAAATCAAGTTTTTTAATGTTGTTAATATGTCTATGTGGTGTTTTAATATGTTTTAAGACAAACCATGTGCAAATTCATGAGTCAATACCATTGCGGAGTATTTTCTCCTTAAATCTGCAGTTTGTTGGCTGTACACTCGTTATTGCGGTGCATTATGGGACTGAATAAGTGCACTCGATAGCGTCCACTATGGTTTCAGGACACCACTACAAATGGCTGTCCCCTCAAATAGTGCCCTATTTGAGGGTAAAGGGGGCGATTTCGGATGCAGCCATAGTATCAGTGCATCTATAGTAGGGCTGGGAATTGAAAAACGATTCTAATTCTGGAATTGGATCCTTAATTGGATACTGCACAGAAAGCCACCTCTCATGCTGAATAGTGCGCGATACTGAACTTCCGCGTCTTTTTGCACTTGAACAGATAAATACAAACAAAAATGTCAAAATATCCCCGTAAACACAGTTGGTTATGTCTTAAGTGAACAGTTGACAAAGAAAATCCACGTGTAATAGTATCTGTGCAGCTCTTAAAGTGACCGACTCTATAATAACGTTAATCAAACAACAAAAGACAAGACAAAATTCACTCACTGTTCTTGACTGAATAACTTTTGTAACTATATTTGTAATGTATATTTTATTCATAAAGTGCAGTGTTATTTTACATTTGATTACAGTTTCTGTACCTGAATACCTGAAAATCTTAAAACACTGTTTATTTAAAAGTTGTATTTATTTGTGCGATTGCTAATTTATTTGTTCTTTTTATACATTATATTATATTAATTATATTATATTTATTACATTATTTTTAAACCATAGGCAAAAGTTCCTTGTGTAAGTGTTCTTTAGCCTGTTGATTTATGTTCATAGTATTCGCACGGAGACACGTTTAGCTGTATACGTAAATATTTTATATTGTATCACTGTTTCGTCCAGACGGATCTGGCGTTTTGGGAACCTGAAACCGGTGTTTTTTTTAAAAACCGGGTCCCAGAGTGGATAAAACTGAAACCGACACCCTTGTGTTTTTGTGTGTACAGCCAATCCGTATATTTTGTGTAATAGTGATGTCATCACACCACGTCCGGCACGGTAAAGACTAGAAGGGATACAGCTACGGGCACGAGGAAAAAAAAGATTGGATAGGGAAAGCTCTGGCTTCGTGTGGATGTGGCCTTAGAATAAATGTGAATTATATCCAAGTTCTTTTTTCTTTACCTTATTGGCATTGAAATTAGGAATCGATAAGAATTGGAACCGATAAGCAGAATCAGAATCATTACAATTCAAATGATACCCAACCTTAATCTCTGATAATCTCTAGAGTGAGTTAATAAATGTATAATAATAAAAAATCAATTATTATAAATCAAATCTAAAGTTTTACATGGGAAACTGACCAAAACCTGGCCCAAAAATCATCTGTTTGCAAGTTCTGCTGGAAAAAAAAAGACCTCAGATTCTAGTTCATTTTCTGAAAAACTTATACCTGTGAAATGTTTATTGGTGTTAGCCAAACGATGAACATCCTCAGCTGATTCTTGGCACATCCTTCTAATCTTGTGTTTATAATTGCCACTTTGGCCCAGGACTCACTCACAGAGATAATGTTCTGTGTAAAGCTTTGGAACAGTTTATATTGTAACAAATGTTGTTAAAACACAATCAGATCTAATCAACTGTTATTGCTGCAGTCATACAGTGAACAACTGTGGCTGGATTTCAAAAGAAGTCCAACATGCAGAAGAGTGTGTTGATATATACAGTAGATGTTGTTTACTGCCTCGTGCCTCCTATAGAGAGCATACAGACGTCCCGCTGTGTCACGAGTCTCTGGAATATTCCATAAGCGTGACTGCTCTCTTTCCATTCGCTCACCAAGAGACAGAAGCCCCAGCCATGCTGGGAACTCTCCACGGAGTGTCGGCTTTTATCCGGAATGATCTGGAATTATCCCCATAGGGTTCGTAATGCCTGGCACACAGCAACTTCCTGGCTGTCAATTTTCACCGCCTGCGTTCTGCCACAGCCAGGGGAAGGATGGACACCTTCAGTCTCGAATTTAATTAAGACCTCGCAGAACACGTCCTGCTGTGCTGGCAAATTCATGCCAGAACAAAAAATCAAACGCAAGCACAGACAAAATAAAGAACAACTTGACCCACTTCGATTGAATATCTGTAGTTTAACCTTCTGTACTTAAATTTTGATTCTGTGAATGTCAAGCCAGAATTTTGATTATTTTATACTCTGAGACCAAGCTATTTATCTATCTATCTCTAGACTACCAGTTTAAATAATCCATCCATCCATCCATCAACTCGCTAGTCTATCAGTTTAAACAATCCATCCATCCGTCCTCTAGTCTACCAGTTAAATCCATCCATCCATCCATCCATCCATCCATCCATCCATCCATCCATCGACTCTCTAGTCTACCAGTTTAAACAATCCATCCATCCATCCATCCATCCATCCATCCATCCATCCATCCATCAGTCTACCAGTTAAATCATCCATCCATCGACTCTCTAGTCTACCAGTTTAAACAATCCATCCATCCATCCATCCATCCATCCATCCATCCATCCATCCATCCATCCATCCATCCATCCATCCATCCACCAGTCTACCAGTTAAATCATCCATCCATCCATCCATCCATCCATCCATCCATCCATCCATCCATCCATCCATCCATCCATCCATCCATCGACTCTCTAGTCTACCAGTTTAAACAATCCATCCATCCATCCATTCATCCATCCATCCGCTAGTCTACCAGTTTAAATAATCCATCCATTTGCTAGTCTACCAGTTTAAACAATACATCCATCCATCCACTAGTCTACCAGTTTAAATAATCCATCCATTTGCTAGTCTACCAGTTTAAACAATACATCCATCCATCCGCTAGTCTACCAGTTTAAATAATCCATCCATTTGCTAGTCTACCAGTTTAAACAATCCATCCATCCATCCATCATACACTAGTCTACTAATTTAATCCATCTACTGATTTAAAAATCCATCCATCCATCCATCCATCCATCCTCTAGTCTACCAGTTAAATCATCCATCCATCCATCCATCCATCCATCGACTCTCTAGTCTACCAGTTTAAACAATCCATCCATCCATCCATCCATCCATCCATCCATCCATCCATCCATCCATCCATCCATTCTCTAGTCTACCAGTTTAAACAATCCATCCATCCATCCATCCATCCATCCATCCATCCATCCATCCATCCATCCATCCATCCATCCATCCATCCATCCATCCATCCATCCATCCATCCATCCAGTCTACCAGTTTAAATAATCCATCCATTTGGTAGTCTACCAGTTTAAACAATACATCCATCCATCCGCTAGTCTACTAATTTAATCCATCTACTGATTTAAAAAAATCCATCCATCCATCCATCCATCCACTCGCTAGTCTACCAGTTTAAATCCATCCATCCATCCATCCATCCATCCATCCATCCATCCATCCATCCATCCATCCATCCATCCATCCATCCATCCATCCATCCATCCATCCAGATCTGAATTTAAATTCAAGTCCCTGTTTACTACCTCATATTTTATTCAAATTCAATTCAAAATTATTCAAAACCCCAAGGAACATGGTAAAAACATTAGATTCATGTACATTGACTCGAAAACATCTGCTGCATGTCGTGCTAACATCCGACAGGGAATGTTTTAGGAGACATATTCCAGATGAGCAAATAATAAAAATGACATCTTCCAGATGAAAATTAATGCACACCTGGTCAGCATACTTGTGCTATCAGGGGGATGTGTCTCATTGACTCAATTGCTAGTATTGTTAGTCATTTATATGAATTAATCACTCACTCTCTCACTTCTGTTCAGGTGTGGTACATGGATGGTTACCATAACAACCGCTTCGTGCGAGAGTACAAGTCTATGGCCGACTTCATGACGTCGGATAACTTCACGTCTCACCGGCTCCCGCATCCTTGGTCCGGGACGGGTCAGGTGGTCTACAACGGCTCCATCTATTTTAACAAGTTCCAGAGTAACATGATCATCAAGTTTGACTTCAAGACCTCCACCATCAGTAGGTCTCAGCGTCTGGACAACGCAGGCTACAGCAACACCTACCATTACGCCTGGGGCGGACACTCCGACATCGACCTCATGGTGGACGAGGGCGGGCTCTGGGCTGTGTATGCCACCAATCAGAATGCGGGGAACATCGTCATCAGCAAACTCCACCCGCTGACCCTGCACATCATCCAGACCTGGACAACCAATCACCCGAGGCGCAGTGCCGGGGAGTCGTTTATGATTTGCGGGACGCTGTACGTGACCAACGGCTACTCGGGAGGAACAAAAGTCTACTACGCCTATCACACCAACTCCTCAACGTACGAGTATAACGATATTGTTCTGCAGAACAAGTACTCGCATATCTCCATGCTGGACTACAACCCACGAGACCGTGCGCTATACGCCTGGAATAACGGACATCAGGTCCTGTACAACGTTACTCTTTTCCATGTCATCCGCTCGGAGCAGCTGTAACCATGGAGGATTTAGTTTGGAGAATCTGAAGGGAACAGAAAACTGAACCCAAGACAATCCTTTGGAATGTTCTTCAACAGATTGTTATAACACTGCAAAAAAAAAAAAAAAAAAAAAAGAAAAAGATCTTTCTCAGTATTTTTGTCTCGTCTTCCAGTATGAATATCTAAACACTCAAATCATGATACATTTACTGGAGATGCAAAATGACACTAAGATAAAAAGTCTTATTTTAAATGTATCAATTTTGGAAGCTTGTTTCCACCACAGAATAAAAAATTTAAAAAATGTAATTATGACTTTTTATCTCGCAATTCTGACTTTTTTTTTTTTTTTCAGAATTGAGGATATAAACTCGCAATTGCAAAGAAAAAAAGTCAGAATCGTGAGATATAAAGAGTTTATATTTCGCAATTCTGACTTTATAACGCGTAATTCTGAGTAAAATAAAAAGTCACAATTACCTTTTTTATTTTTTTATTCAGTGGCAAAAACAAGCCTCCATAAAAAATATCTGCCAATGGGGTAAGAAAAATACATTTGTTTGCCTATTTTTCTGTCCCCAATGGCAGATTTTTGTTCTTGTTTCAAGCATAAACTTCATTTTGATCATAAAACAAGAATTCTTAACTAGTGTCATTGTGCATCTGAAGTAAAAGTATCCTGATGTAAGAATGTTTAGATATTTGAACACAAGACAAAAAAGAAAGTAGAAAATATTTTTTGCAGTGAAAAAGAAAAGAAAAAAAACGCTATGCTGAATGAAAACTGAACCATTTAAAGAACAATAGACACGTGAATGGAAAATAAAATATAAAATCATGAACAGATGCCAAAAAACAAAATAAAGCCACGCCTTTCTTTTTTTACAAAAAAACTAACAAAAAAAACACACCTTTCTTTCTAGGACACTATCCGGTCAGATGTTTTTCAGTAGCACTGAAAAGACATTTGTCCGTGTTTTTCTGCACACTGAAATATGGAGAACATTGGGATTTTGTTACGGACTAGTAGCCCACATGGAATCCTCAACCCTTTCCTCATAAACTGAGTGTGTGCAGGAAAACTGATGGTGCTTCACTCGGCAAACTAACTTGGACAGCTACCAGTCTGTGCAATATCAAGTCCAACGTGTGTGCTTTGCAGAGCTCATTTCTTTAGATAATCCAGAAAAAAAATGTGATTGGCTGAAGGCGCTGACTGTTGAAAGCTCTGTCGTCGTTCAAAGGACTCTCGTGAGATTTTACTTGAACTCCCCTGCGATTAAGTTCTCTAGATGTGGACCATATCATGATATTTTTTAATGACCTACATGTATGTAGCACCTGAGAACAGACCAAAGCGTGCTATTAAAGTCAACATGAATTCAAAATTCACCCGCTTTACTGTCTTATCACACTTTCTTAACCTGAAAGGGGTCTGAGGGGCTTTTGGGGCCCTGGAGATGTTTTGACATGATATTTATGCTCTCTCACTTCTGTTCCTGATATTTATGCTTATTTCAGTTACTTGTATCGTTTTAAAGTCTGTATTCAGCACAAACTCTGCTACACTGTATAAAATTATATGATCAATAAGTTATGACAACATATGTTTTTATACTGCTCAAAATAAGTTAAGCAATTTTCAAGATTCAACTCCTTTTTTTTTTTTTAATGTAATTTAAGTTGAAATTACTTAAACATCCAAGTTGAATGTACTTTTTTTTTTTTTTACAGTGTACAATAATATGTGACCAGCATGTCTGTAAAAGTTTTTTTGAAAAAATTGCGTTTATGCGTGGTTAAGTCACTGAAATTATTGTACCTTTTATCAAAATAAGTTTCTTTTTGGATGACATCACCAAGAGGAGGGGGTTGTTGTAATTTTCAATGCAATCAATTCCTGATGGATAAAAATCAGGTCTTATCCTGCATTTTCTCATTGAATATCCTGTTAATCACAGAAACACATCACATCAGTGAAATGGGTTGTGAACATCATTTCATGTTGACTTTAAACCTTCTCTGGTGAGAATATCACCATTCAGGCTACTGATACACACTTTGTTGTGCTTGTAAATGGATGTCAGCTACATCATGGTTGCTATGATTCCATGTAACAGATGTGCAGGTTTTACTAGCAGATGGTTCAGGTACAATCTTACTCCGAATTAGTCTCTGTGCTGGTGAATTCTTGTAAAATGATTTCTTTAGTTTTGCATGAGCAATTTCGACATGCGCAGGTGTGCTCAATGGAATGTTGACCTGTATGATGGGTTGGGGTTGGTTATAGTCTTTAGAAAAAAAGATGCTTGTTTCTATCTGGTTTGTTTCGAGTGGCTTGTTTCCTAACGCCCATTCTTGATTTTTGTAGATTTACAGTTTGATGTTTTTTGTAATATAGTACCGTCTGCTTGGGTGATGCTTCAATGTCTTTGTTTTAGTTTGATGGTGTTAGTAAGCCACATTTCTGTCACAAAAACTCAACAAAAAAAAAGATCGATATCAGAATGTAAAATGTCTCTAAGTCACTTTAGAGGACATCTAAAATATGAACATGAAACTATGACGTCATTGAGCAGTCTAATATGTAATGTAAACATTTTAACAAGGCTCATATGGTCTTATAAAGCTAAATAGCCGAACCTAATTCCAGTTTTCATTCTTTATGCTCTTAGCTGGATGTGTGTTGTACCCACAATACGATAGTTCGTATCAATAAATGGGGATTTATATCCTGATGTTATCATACTGTATTGATTTCTGAGTTTATTTCATCATGGGGGTAAAGGTTTTATCCTGGTTGAAAGAAACTAGCAACTAAAAACTAGCTGGTTTCTTCTCATCAAGCTGTTTAGCGAGCTAAAACCACCTTGATTAACCAGCTTCATCAGCAATATAATGCTGGGTGATAAGCTTCAGCAGCTACTGTACGTTTGGCTATTAAACATGCAGAGGACAGGGTCAATTAAAGTTCATGAACACAAATTCAGAAACACTGAAGCCTCATATTTAATCTCATTTTCTTTCACTAATACCATTTTATCTTTCATCATGGGGGCAAGGTTTTATCACTGTTGAAAGAAGATAGCAACAGAAACCATGGGGTGCTGGTTTGTGCTCATCAAGCCGTTTAGCTAGTTAAACCCATCTTAACATCAGCTTCATCAGCATGACATGTGTATTAGCTTTGTAGGATACCAAAACAAGCATTAAAACGACCTTTTCACAACAACAAAGTTTGAGCTTGAACCCATATGGGGCATAATGTAGCAATGGCTAGCCCAACTAAAACATTGCTGAGCATTGCTAGTTTTTGTTCTTCCTGGTGAGGGCTCTCCAATTATATTAAAATTATATACTTTGCAGACACTTTCCAAACCAAAATGTAAGTGGTGGCCTACACAAATCACATTACTGTCACCTACCAGGACAGGAAGCAAAGAATTACACAATGCTAAACTGGCTAAGCTAAAGAAGTGAACATAGTTTTGATATTATTACTGTATGAATTATAATATTATTGATGTTTCTGGAGTGGAATGGTACTAACACTATAGAAACACTAATGATTTGGAAGGGACCTTAAAACTAAACAGAAACTAAACAAAATGCTAATGATGCTAAAGTTATGCATAAATCTCAGTGTAACGTTTAGGTCCAGATGATAATGATGAAGAGTTCAAAAGGTTCCACAACACAGAAGATTGATTAAATAAAACAAACTCAAGTAATCCACAGACGAAGAGCAGGCAAATAGCAACAGTGTAGGCCTATAGAAACGACAATACTGGACAACTGAATGGTGCACAAAGAGGAACTTAAATACACAGTGATGATGACTAAATAACAAACAGGTTTGATGATTGAATGAATGTCCATGTCTGTCAGGAAACTAGAACAAAGAATCAGGTAACTAAAGAGAAACACACTAAAAATGAAAGTAAACACATTGATCGTGACATTAAGATTGCAACAGAAAATAGCTATATTTTACATAATGTAATTTTTTTTATTATTTAATATATTACATACATCAAATATTTTTAATATACACTCACCTAAAGGATTATTAGGAACACCTGTTCAATTTCTCATTAATGCAATTATCTAATCAACCAATCACATGGCAGATGCTTCAGTGCATTTAGGGTGTGGTCCTGGTCAAGACAATCTCCTGAACTCCAAACTGAATGTCAGAATGGGAAAGAAAGGTGATTTAAGCAATTTTGAGTGTGGCATGGTTGTTGGTGCCAGACGGGCCGGTCTGAGTATTTCACAATCTGCTCAGTTACTGGGATTTTCACGCACAACCATTTCTAGGGTTTACAAAGAATGGTGTGAAAAGGGAAAAACATCCAGTATGCGGCAGTCCTGTGGGCGAAAATGCCTTGTTGATGCTTGAGGTCAGAGGAGAATGGGCCGACTGATTCAAGCTGATAGAAGAGCAACTTTGACTGAAATAACCACTTGTTACAACCGAGGTATGCAGCAAAGCATCTGTGAAGCCACAACACGCACAACCTTGAGGCAGATGGGCTACAACAGCAGAAGACCCAACCGGAAAAGACTGGAAAAATGTTGCCTGGTATGATGAGTCTAAATTTCTGTTGAGACATTCAGATGGTAGAGTCAGAATTTGGCGTAAACAGAATGAGAACATGGATCCATCATGCCTTGTTACCACTGTGCAGGCTGGTGGTGGTGGTATAATGGTGTGGGGGATGTTTTCTTGGCACACTTTAGGCCCCTTAGTGCCAATTGGGCATCGTTTAAATGCCACGGCCTACCTGAGCATTGTTTCTGACCATGTCCATCCCTTTATGACCACCATGTACCCATTCTCTGATGGCTACTTCCAGCAGGATAATGCACCATGTCACAAAGCTCGAATCATTTCAATTTGGTTTCTTGAACATGACAATGAGTTCACTGTACTAAAATGGCCCCCACAGTCACCAGATCTCAACCCAATAGAGCATCTTTGGGATGTGGTGGAACAGGAGCTTTGTGCCCTGGATGTGCATCCCACAAATCTCCATCAACTGCAAGATGCTATCCTATCAATATGGGCCAACATTTCTAAAGAATGCTTTCAGCACCTTGTTGAATCAATGCCACGTAGAATTAAGGCAGTTCTGAAGGCGAAAGGGGGTCAAACACAGTATTAGTATGGTGTTCCTAATAATCCTTTAGGTGAGTGGATGTATGTGAGTGTCATAGGCCTACATATATAAAATTTTAATATATATAATACATTATATTAAATAATAAAATAGCATTGTTATCAATAGCTATTTTCTGTTGCGTGTCAAATCCCCACTTTTTACCATACAAAGAATTATTTGTGGATAAAATCAAGTTCAGTCCAATATTTTGTACTGCTCAAGTAGGAAATACTTCACATCACTGAAGTCAAATGATTAACAAATGCAGTTTTTGTTACGGGATTTTTTTACATTTTATTTTAAAACCAGAGGAACAGTTTCAACCTTTAAGTTAATAATGGGAATGGAATGGGCAGTAATGCAGTGTGCAGATACAGCATCATATGAATATAAGAGACCTGAGGCAATGACCCCTCATGTCCTGATGAAAATATGATGGGATTTGGGCAAAAAGCATTAGACATTTGGAATGAGAAACTATCATCCCTCTATCTTCCTGGAACAGTCTAGAAAAGTCAAGTGCTTCTTTCGGTATCTCTCTTCCTCACTTTTTCTCTTTCCTTCTCCATTTAGATAGCTTTTTTTTATCTCTCTCGTGTGAGTTAAGCATAACGATAAATGTACAAACTGCTAATTCCTCCCTTCCCCCATTCCTTCCCCTCTCTACCTCTCTCTCTATCCTCTGCAAGCTGTCTGTCCTGTCATCCTCTCTCCCTTTCCTTTCTCTCTCATTTGATGTTTCAATCGATGAATAAATGATTGTTTCTATTCTGAGCTGCTCGGTCTGGGGGAAACGGAGAGAGAGATTGAACAAAATACAAAGCGAAATAACAGAGTCTCTCTGAGTGAAACAATGTGCCGTCATTTGGACTGAATCAATCTACATCCTAAACAGGGCGAATATTCTGCTCTCCACCTCAGCTCTTCTCTTCACATCTGTCATCTCCAACCTCTTCATCAATCACTCTTTCTCTCACCATTTTCTCTGCCTTCCAGCCTGTTAGACCACGGATGTTTCACTTGTGGCCCGCGGGCCAAATCCGCCCTGTCAATCATTTTTATACAGCACGTTGATACATGCGAGCGCTCTGTGTGTTAAACTCAGCAGTCATCAATTAGCCGATTGCAGTACATGCCAAGACTGTGTTAAGGTCTTTCTGGCCAGTTTCTCATGCATGAACTTTAACAGAATGCCATACTTTCAATATAAAAATCACCCTGAAACCCCCTCAGTTTTTTAGATTTAGCTCCATTAAGTAAAAGAGCTCTGACATCGACTGAATCCCATTTTGCCCTTTACTGTAAACCCTAATGCTCAAAATAATTAATTGGTTTGAGTAGAGCCAACTCAAATTAAACAAATTAGTTCAAACTAATTAACTTTTCTGGGTATTTAGAACTTTATTTTTCTTTTGAGTTCTCAAAACTGACATGTTAAGTAATCAGAATTGTTTCAATGTTTTGAGTTTTATGAACTTGTTTTTTTTTTATTTAGACAAATTGAAATTTCACTGAAACTGGGCTGGGATTTCTATTTCCCAGCATGCTTTGCAATGACACTCAAAAGGGGACAGTAAATGCCAAAATGAAGTGTTATATTATTTTTGTTTTTTTGTGCAAGATTAACGTTAAGCAGGAGATTTAGTAGTGTTTAATGTTTTGTTATGCTAGTTTAGAAGAGTTTCTGTTATGTTGTTTTTTTGTTTTTGTAGGGTTACCATCATGGTGACGTGGAGCATGAGGGCAGTTTGAGAATAGATATAATATGTTAAATGTATTATATTGCTGTCCTCATTCAACAAGTGCTATGCTAATGCTATCAAAGCATTGTGTAACCAATTAGCAAGGTAGCATTTATTTAATTAGCTAGTTAAAGCTAGTCAAGTTTCCACTACTAAAAATTTGAGATTGCAGTATATTTTTATTTAAATGTAAAAATTAGCTTACTCAAATATTTCACGTTCAGACCAATTAAAATGTATGATTACAAAATAAAAATCTGCCAGTTCTGCTACAGTGTACCATTACTTTAATTTAACTGAATAATATGGAATGATATTTCAGACAATATTCAAAAGAAATTGCAAATTGTATTTGCAATTGCATTTCCAATTTATGAACACATGTTGTGACAAAATGTGTAAAATCACAAATTTGTGTTTCCGTTATCTTTTCCATGTAACATGTCTGCCAAATTTCAAATGGAAATGCAAAGTCCGTTTGCAATTGCATTTGACAGTTATCAATTGGGAATAGCAATAGAAAAATCACCCATTTGCTATTTCACATCCTCCGCGTCCTGCCACAACCCTCACAAAATTTAAATGGAATCGCAATCCCCTTTGCACTTGCATTTCCTATGTCTAACACAGTCAACTGTCAATCAGTCTTAACGCCGGGGTTTATTCGTTTTTTGCACTTCAAACAACTCCAAAAACCTGGAACTAATTATTTATCACCTGCCAACCAAACAAAAAGAAACTAAAAAAAGACTGCTCTGATTGCAAGCAACTTGTCAAGAGAAATTAAGATACATCTGTGGAACCTCACAACTAAGCAGCATGTGTATGTCTGAAAATGTATTAAATGGTAAAATAAAGATACAAATATAGTTGAATGAACATGAATGCATAAAAAAATTAATAAAAAAAGTTGAATAAAAAGCTGAAATGAAGCAGAATTCAGAGCATCCTCCTACGAAACGAACATGAACTGCGATTGAATCATATAGACAACACACCACTCAGATCATGTCAAGTTTCTACAGATTCTCTAGTTTTAACTCAAGATAATTCACTGTGGCAGCTGGAACTATGATGATATTCGTCTGATATGCCGACTGCAGCTTTTTGCTTCTTTTTTTCTGATTGCCAGGTGAACAAAGTCACCTCAGCCAAAATTGTGCCTTTTTTTATTGGAAAAATAGCAAAATTCCCCGTTTTCCACCACTTGAGGGTGTGGCATACTTTCCGACTACATCAATAAACCCCGCCCTCAAGACTGATTGACAGTTGACTGTGTTAGACATAGGAAATGCAAGTGCAAAGGGGACTGCGATTCCATTTGAATTTTGTAAGGGTTGTGGCAGGACGCGGAGGAAGTGAAATAGCAAATGGGTGATTTTCTATTGCCATTCCAAAATGGCAGGGTCATAACTCTTAAGACATTGTAAATGCAATTGCAAACGGACTTTGCGTTTCCATTTGAAATTTGGCAGACAAATTTCAAGTTACATACACGGAATAGAAAATCCAAATGCAATTGCAAATCATGCATTTGTGTTTCCATGATGTCACAATGTATGTGTGCACAAATTGAATACAATTTGCAATTCCTTTTGAATATTGCCTGGAATATCATTCCATAAAATAGCATTTAATAAATAATGCGTTTACTCGTTTTAAGGCCCTTTCACACCGGACGCGTAATGGAAAAGCGAAGTGAAGGAAAACTTCACTTCGCTTGCACTGCCGGACCGCATCCACCTGCGGTGTGAAAGCTTTATCGGTTAACATGGGTATGGAAAAAATTTGCACTGCAAATGGAGTAGGCCTATGTGTGAAACACAGTCATACTGACGGAAACACGTTCACTTTCTATAGTTGCGGACACAATTAGATTTAGAAAAATGAATAAATAAGTTTTAACTGCAGTTATATTGTGTTTATAACTTATATGCAGTTTTAACTCAAAAGGTTATGTTATCGTTGTCTGTAGCCTACAGTGGGCAACACAGCTGCATCAGTACGGCTGAAACTACAACTACAGCTGTAATCTCGTGAGAAATGCGATACCTGGCAAAGGCTAATGTTGAATGAACAGCTAGTGACATCAACTGGACATTTCGTCACCTTTGTTTCCTTGTATGTGATCGGTTGAAGCCTTTTCTGTCGCTGCGAGTGTCAAAGCGGAAAAAATAAACGTTGTTTTTCCGCTGCAGCACATTCACGTTCGGTGTGGAAGCACTCATTACACAAACAGCTGATCAAAAAATAAAACCATTGCGTGAATAATTTTTATTTGCGAATCAAAATCGCGTCCAGTGTTAAAGGATCTTTAGATTGACCCTTCATTGTTTGCTCAACTTATTAATTTAGGTTGGTTGAACATACACACCAACTAAGTTTGTAAAATCAATTAAACTCAAGTTGAGTAAACTCTAAAAAGTCCTGAAGCTGGTTGCCTTAAATCTTTAGGTTTTGTCAACTGAAATTTCTATGCTAGGAAAACTCTACATTTATTATTCGAGGTTTGGTGTACTTGGGTATAAATGTTGTTTGAGACACACAACTCTGAACTAATTGAGCTTCAAGTTGAGTGAACACAAAAATGTCCTGAAGCTGGTTGCCTTAAACTTTTAAGTTCTCAACTTCTGTTTTTTTACAGTGTACCCAGCTAACAAACATTTGCTGTAAGAGTGTTTTGAAAATGTTAATGTAAGTTATGAGTGATTTTCTTCAGTGAATTTATTACTTCTTTACTTATTTGTTTATTTTCTCTTTTAATATCCTATATTCCAAAATATGAGAATTCATTCAAATGAATAAGATTCAAATCATTAAAGTATATGATGAAATAAAAAAACCACTCTAAAATGAGCAATCTGATTGGATAAACAATAGGGTAACCAGATGTCCCATTTTTCCCGGGACAGTTCCATATATCAGCTCTATTTTTGTCCCGACTTATTTTGAAAAAAATCATGTTTTGTCCCATATTTCTTCTTTCCTAAATTATCTTTTGCTAGGTGATCATATAAAAAGCGAGTATCAGTCCTATGTCACGTGATAATAGCCTAATCAAAGGTAGCCAATCTCATCATAGTATATTTTGGAGAACAAAATTACCATCCAATCACAACTGGTTATCGATTAACTTGCAGTTGGAGAAGGCGGGTTATTAGAGAGTGTGGGCAAAGACTATAGATGAAGAGTTCAGATGCAAAAGCCTCTAAAAGCTACTTCGGTCAAAAATGAGATAACGATACTGAGTGAATGCTCTCTGCATACAGTATAAGTTCATAAAATACTTTCACTTCAAACCCGTTAAATCCCAGCCTCAGCCCATTCAGAAGAACCAGTACTTCGGTAGAGACCTATACATAGGAGCCTGACAAAAATGCTTATTTTAAAGAAAAACGTCAGGCGGACTTAGAGGCTTTTGCATCTGAAGTCTTCAGATATAGAAAGACGGTTCACTCCTGTTATTTATGAATGGACAAAACTGCAACGTGCAATATGGAGGAATAATCCCACCTTCTAAAGTAAAAGAGCCAATCGCTGATTGGTAAAGTTATTGCATCACTGCAGCTGCCATTAGAAACTCTGGTTTCCATAGAAACCTGAGACTGGCGCTTACTGCACATGTGCACTGGTCTAGCCTGAAAAATAAGCTTGTTTTAACACTATTTGAAACAATAGGAAACAACATTTAAGGGACAGTTCATGTTAGATTTGGTTGCTGATTTGAAATATGTTATTCAATTGTGAGTTCGGCAAGCAGTTTTTGAGATTCCAGGATTCCACCTTTCAAATAGATAGGACTTGGTCTTGGATGCCCGAAATAGCTGCTCGGAGGCATTGCAAATATGGCCGCCGAGTGTACAGACTTTCCTTGGAAGGGACTTTGGAGATTAAGTCAGATGCGAAGATGTCATTATGTTATTATGCGCAGTAAGTTGTGAAAAAAAACAACTCTTTGTGGATCCCAAATTCACTTCTCTTTGTGCCTGAATGGTCAAATACAAACACAGTTGTCAAAATGCCCATCACGTGGAGTATCTCACATAAACACAGTCGGATATGGCTTAAGTGAACAAACAGCTCGGTGAAAACTGGATGTGTCTCAGTATATTGGATCCAAGCAATCAGTCTTAAAGTGACAGCAGCCTAAAACACCCATCTGTCATTAATGATAAACAACAAAAAAGAGGTTTAATAAACCTACTGTAGGCTACTTGAAAAATGTAGTTCATTTCATTTGTAACTATTTTATATTTATTTATTTATTTATTTATATATATATATATATATATATATATATATATATATATATATATATATATATATATATATATATATATATAAATATATATATATATACCAGTAATATATATATATAAATATATTTATATTTATATAAATAAATATATTTATATATATATATATATATATATATATATATATATATATATATATATATATATATATATATATATATATATATATATATATATATATATATATATATATATATATATATATATATATATATATATATATATATATATATATATATATATATATATATATATATATATATATATATATATATATATATATATATATATATATATATATATATATATAAAAACAAAAACAAAAAAAAAAAAAACTGTGTGATATATTTGGTCATAAAATAATGGATGGGGGCTGTTCATCCCCATCCTGTCCCGTTTCCACCATGAGAAATCTGGTCACCCTAATAAACAAACTTTGTTTTGTGCTTTATTTCATACTTTAAAAACTGTCCACACTGTACATACTTAAATGATAAGTAGAATTATGCAAAATGGGATTCAGTCACACCTTCCCCCCACCCCCACACAGGCTGCCAGGTTTCCAAGTGTGATGTCAGACAGATTAATCTCAGCATTATGATTTTTGCCAGGCTGCTGCCTGAGTAACACCTGCTCTCGTTATTATTCAACCGGTCTCCAGATTGAGTCTCCTCATGCACCTGTTGAGCGGGATTTCTGGCTCCAATCGAAGAGCAGATGAGAGCTGCTGAAATGAGCTAATGTTTATGCCACATCTGGATAAAAGCCATGTCCTGAGATGACACTGAACACACACACACACACACACACACACACACACACACACACACACACACACACACACACACACACACACACACACACACACACACACACACACTCACTCACACGTCACCACTGGACATTAACCTTTACATTTACATTCACATTTAAGACAGGGGTGTTCACTAGTGTGCGGATTATGAGAGTCATGACCAAAGTCAGAGACTATTATTAAACAACACTGGTAATAATAATAAATGCTTCTTGAGCAGCAAATCATCATATCTGAATGATTTCTGAAGGATCATGTGACCTGAAGACTGGAGGAATGATGCTGAAAATTCAGCTTTGATCACAGGAATAAATCACATTTCAAAATATATTCAAATAGAAAAATAATTATGTTTGGAAATGAATTTGAACCTAATTTAATTGTTACAAATTTGATCTTATTGAATAACATTTCACCTCTCAGTTTTCGAACTGTGTGTCTGTATATTCCCCATCTGTCCTTCTCTTATTGATAGTGTATTCCATCTAAAATCTCATCACTTCACCAAGGGATTGCTCTGCATCTAAACACACACACACATGCAAGTCTCTTTCTCTCCCTTAATGTGACAGACGCAACCATCGGCAGCTATGAATAATCAATGAACTCCATCTGTTCATGTGAGACCTGAGGAAGAGAATGAACTCACACACACCTAATGTCTACATTTCTCTGTACAGATGTGTGTATGTGTGTGTGTGTGTGTGTGTGTGTGTGTGTGTGTGTGTGTGTGTGTGTGTGTGTGTGTGTGTGTGTGAGAGAGAGAGAGAGGCTGTAGGCCACATCCTTGTCAGAGCAACTCTATTAGTCAAAAAGACAAGCTGACAACATAAATTAATGAGAATATAAT
This sequence comes from Paracanthobrama guichenoti, assembly GCA_018749465.1. Taxonomy (NCBI): domain Eukaryota; kingdom Metazoa; phylum Chordata; class Actinopteri; order Cypriniformes; family Gobionidae; genus Paracanthobrama; species Paracanthobrama guichenoti. The sequence continues at coordinate 190,334 of JAGHMJ010002591.1, forward strand.
CAAATTTCCATTTCCTGCAAATGAGCTTATTAATCTACAGAGGAAGCAAACATTTACTCCTTATTTTCATATGCAAGGCATTTTGTGTGATGCTGTTTGTGTGTGAATGGACCCCCTCGGTTAGGTGTGTGTGCGTGTGTGTGTGTGTGTGTGTGTGTGTGTGTGTGTGTGTGTGTGTGTGTGTGTGTGTGTGTGTGTGTGTGTGTGTGTGTGTGTGTGTGTGTGTGTGTGTGCGCATGTGTGTGCGTGTGTTTGTTTGTTTGTGTGTGTTGTCGATGTGCCCTGGAGGTGTTGCAATAGCCATTGAGTTTCAAATGGAAATCAGTTACACTTACAACACTTACAGTATTTCCCTTGATACAAACCAGAGGTGAAAGCATGTGTGTGCGGGCTGACGCAATTCTGTGATGTTCAATCAAACACATTCATCATGGACAATGGTAATAGAGACACGTCAGAACATACATCAGCTGAAGCTGTTGGACACAGATGGTTCATTACGATTCCTGAGCCTGCACCATCTGACAACTACTCCAAATCATCCATCCTCATCCTAATAACCTGCCCGTTGCCTTTGACATCGTGAATCACCAGATCCTCCTGTCCACCCTCTCTAAACTTGACATCAGCCCGACTCCTACAAGGATATCTAGCATTGTCCAGTTATACACTTCACCAATTAATGTAATTATTCTGGTTAAGCCAAACAAACAAACCAGACAGACAGACAGACAGACAGTCAGACAGTCAGACAGTCAAGTCAGTCAGTCAGACAGTCAGACAGACAGACAGACAGTCAAGTCAGTCAGTCAGACAGATGGACAGACAGACAGGCAGACAAGTCAGTCAGTCAGACAGACAGACAGACAGACAGTCAAGTCAGTCAGTCAGTCAGACAGACAGACAGACAGTCAGACAGACAGACAGTCAAGTCAGTCAGTCAGACAGTCAAGTCAGTCAGTCAGACAGACAGACAGACAGACAGACAGACAGACAGTCAAGTCAGTCAGTCAGACAGACGGACAGACAGACAGGCAGACAAGTCAGTCAGACAGACAGGCAGACAAGTCAGTCAGTCAGACAGACAGACAGACAGACAGTCAGACAGTCAAGTCAGTCAGTCAGTCAGTCAGTCAGACAGACAGACAGACAGACAGACAAGTCAGTCAGTCAGACAGTCAGACAGTCAGACAGTCAAGTCAGTCAGTCAGTCAGTCAGTCAGTCAGACAGACGGACAGACAGACGGACAGACAGACAAGTCAGTCAGACAGACAGACAGTCAGACAGTCAGTCAGTCAGACAGACGGACAGACAGACAGGCAGACAAGTCAGTCAGTCAGTCAGACAGACAGACAGTCAGTCACAGAGAGACAGACAGTCAGTCAGTCAGTCAGACAGACAGTCAGTCAGTCAGACAGACAAGTCAGTTAGTCAGACAGACAAGTCAGTTAGTCAGACAGTCAGACAGACAGAGTCAAGTCAGTCAGTCAGACAGTCAGTCAGACAGAGACAGACAGACAGTGAGACAGACAGTCAGTCAGACAGAGACAGACAGACAGTCAGTCAGTCAGTCAGTCAGACAAGTCAGTTAGTCAGTCAGTCAGACAGACAGACAGACAGTCAGTCAGACAGACAGTCAGTCAGTCAGTCAGACAGACAGTCAAGTCAGTCAGACAGTCAGTCAGACAGACAGACAGACAGACAGTGAGACAGACAGTCAGTCAGACAGACAGTCAGACAGAGACAGACAGACAGAGACAGACAGACAGTCAGTCAGACAGAGACAGTCAGACAGAGACAGACAGACAGACAGACAGAGAGAGACAGACAGACAGACAGACAGACAGACAGTCAGACAGACAGACAGAAAGTCAGTCAGTCAGTCAGTTAGTCAGTCAGTCAGACAGACAGACAGTCAATCAATCAAATCTAACCAACTAAAATAAAATAAACATAACTAATTAAATAAACAAACAACTAATTAAATAAACTAATGGAATAACTAAAATAATAAACAACTAGGGTAAACGTACGTAAGCTCAAGTACCCATTAAGCACACTACTATCTTTGAGCTCAGATTATAAAAAGAAAACAAAGTATTGTCTTGATGTCTTAACCAGTTGATGTGTTTGTTACCATATAGCTCCTGTAATTTCAGCTAATCAGCACACTGAGTTATGGGTATCCATGTGTTCACGCCGTCTGGTGGCCATTTTGAAAGCTGTCTGAAAACTTTCACCAGAAGAGTGGTCCCTTAAATGTGCATTTTTTAGATGTTTAAGCCTTTATTTTCGATAAGTATAACGTCTTACTGCAAAATTAAGAGATTAATGTTTAGATTTTTGCATATTATAACCTGGATGTGGGAAATAATTACAGTTAGATCCAAAAGATAGTTTTAGCAACATATAGCAGACGATACAGGACATTGTTAGCTTACTAGCTATATAAGATTGTGTGCTACACTAATATATCACTTCACAGGCATTACTGGCTTGTACTTTTAAATCCATTATATTATACAATTACAGTTTATTGATGTTCTGTGGTTTTACACTTCTATCATTTTTAAAGACTTCATATTATTGTGCGGTGAGCTTAAAGGGTGCACTACTGTGAAAACCACAGCTTCAGTGTGACATCAATGAAAAAAAGTATAATTTCGTAGATATTTTCAATAATAGCTGTTCATATTAAAATATGTATGAACTTAATACATGACCTAGATTATTTATTTAGTTAAAATTGTCCTTTTAAATTTATAAATGTAATATTTATTAAATTTAAAAAATGTTTGCTGTTCCAATAAAGCTCATGCTCCCTTTAAGCTCACCCACACTGAACGCCTGTGTAAATAGTTCATAAACAGACTTTAAATATTAACTGATGGTATTAATATTAACTTTAAAAATGTTGTTTAAAATAAATAAAAAAAAAGCCAGGTTAATGGGAAGAGGGTGTAAAGGGACAAACATGCACCCATTAACAGCCAGACTTTTTGCATTTAATGATGTACATCTTAATTTAAACGCTTTTGTCATTTAAAATAAAATAAAATATTATTGTGTGAGAGATTAATATTTTATTTTAACATAAAATATTAATTTTGGTGAGCTTAATAGGTACGTTTACCTAACTGACTAACTAATACTAATTAAACAAGCAACTAACTAATTAAAACAACAACTAATGGATTAACTAGCTAAATAAACAACTAGATAAATAAATAACTGACTAATTAAACAAAAATAAATGAACTGACTAACTAAAACAACTATTTGACTAAATACAAAAACAACTGACTAAAACAACTAATGGTTAAACTAGCTAAATATTCAGTTATTTATTTATTTAGTTGTATAACTAAATAAAAATTTAACCGACTGACTAAAACAACTAACTGGATAACTAAACAAATAACTAAAACAACTAACTAAATAAAACCAACTCTCGCACCAAGTAAAACTAACCAACTAGACAACTAAAACATAAATGAATGGACTAACTAACAAAATAAACAACTAAGTGGCTGGCTAACTAAAACAGCTAACTAACTAAATAAAAACAACTAACTAACTAACTAACTAACTAACTAACTAAAACAACTAACTAACTAACTAACTAACTAACTAACTAACTAACTAACTAACTAACTAACTAACTAACTAACTAACTAAAAAACAGCTAATTGACTTAAAACAAATAACTAAATAAACAAATAAAACTACTAAAATAAACAATTATCTAACTAAAAACAACCAAGCAGCTAAATAAACAGCTAACTAAATAAAAACAACAACCAACCAAACAAACAAACAAACAAATAAATAAAACATGTCTATATTATTCATAATAAAGATATGATCATTCTTTCCTGGACATTTCCTTTTGAAAATACTGGATTTGCTCACTCATACCATTAGTTACACTGTGTTTTGCTAATTCTGCTCTAATTTAAATGATAACAATGATTTTTATTCATGTCCTGCACATTATGTTAAAATATGTGCACATAAAACCAGCCTTGAGTGTATCACTTAGTTGCGCTTTCACTTATTTGTATATTGATTTATGCAAATGTTTTGATGCTCATAAGCTCTCGTTGTCTTTGGTGGTGGAAAGAGATTCCAGCTTTTACAGGATTTACTGAAATGGTCAAAACTCTCAAAAAACAACAACAAAACAAACAAACAAACAAAAAAAACCCCGCTGAAGACACACTTGAGGACTCGACTAATAAATTACCATAAAAAAGTATTTTATAAAACTATAAATTATATTAATATTATAAAATATTAAAAATATAATTACATGAATCAGTGTAAAGAAATGAGCTTCACTGTTTGAAACTGATTCTAGCTCAGTGGTTTACAGCAGTCTACTCCCTCACTCCGTCTCCATCCTGCAATGTCTATTTATTCCATCATGACCTTTGACTTCTGTCCGCACTGTTCCGGGAGAACTGCTGATTTCCTCGAGCTCTCTGCAGGAGGTCAGACCTGTCCCATAATGCACTGCAGCACTGCCAAATTCTTAGCATGCAGCGGTCTGGCTGTCTGTCTGGGCAGGTTTCTTAAACTAGAGCCAGAGACAGGAAGTCCAAAACTATGAGCCATATATAAATAAATAACACACCTATTCATCTAGTTCACGCAAGTACATGTATGCCTATACATCTATAATAACAGCATTACTTTTTATTTTCTTTAGTAGCTGTTGGTGTCATTTCACCTACTTGGTCTCATTTTCACCTTTCCTTTGATCCTCCAGTCTCTTCAGTGAAATTCATTAAATGCTCTCTTTTTAAATGATTCTTTACACATTTTTTTAATCACACACTATATTTTTCATAATATTGTAATTTCCCTTTGTAATTTCTCTGCACATCCTTTGAAACAGAACTAATGCTAGTCTAAGCTTGTTTAAGAATGAAACATTTGCATACTACGCACTGGACAGAACACTGAATGCTGCCTACTAGTTCTTTAAAAATAGCATGTGAAACAGATTATGCAACAATAAACATTTCAAATAACTGTACTCTGCTTGTTTGCATGACCTCATTATATGTGCATGTTTCCAGCATCACTTGTTTTTCAAAGGATGCAACACTACAAATGTTTAATCAACTCAAAAATACAATTATTTTGGTTTTTTTTTTAATCCAGTTAAAATGTCTTCAAGAGGACCTATTTTTACATTTTCGCCTTTCTTTAGTGTGTAATGTTGCTGTTTGAGCATGAAAAGGTCTGCAAAGTTACGAAGCTCAGTCACATCAAAGGGAGTTATTCTCTATATCAGAGACTGCACTGTTTCTGAACTTCCTGAAACGCCTCCATTGTAGTCTTGAGTTTCTTCCAGGAATGAACACGTCACAATATTCCTCATTGAAATAATTCCCACCCATGGCATATTGAGTTTGTTAGTAGTGTTTTTAATTTCTGAAACAAGCTCGAAGCCGTTGACCAATCACAACAATCTGGTCAAGCTGACCAATCAGAGCACACTGTGCTTTTCAGAAGGAGGGGCTTCAGAGACAGGAACTTAACAGAGCGTTACTGACAGACTGTGAAGAGAGGAGCTGCAAGAGTTTGAAAGCATGAAAACCTATTCTAGTAGACTTAAAACAAAATGAAGGCTTTGTAAAAGGGCATAATAGGTCCTAAAAATAAATATAATGCCCTAAAAAGGTCTTTAATGAACCGGGACGTCATTCACCACCCTCCCCCTCATTCATTTTTTAAAGTTAGATTTCCTCAATCAATTCATTATAAATAAAATAATCAAGAAAAAAATTATACAATTATAAAAGAATGCCTGTTTTCCCATTCAGTTTTTGGAACGCTAACGACCCAAGGTGTGTAAGTGTGTAAATGTATTTTTTGTGCACAACAATAATTGAATGACTGAATAAGTGCAGTTGTCTGTCCGTTTCACTCATAGTTACAGCAGGCAGAAAACAAAAGAATAGGAAGAATCATCAGCAAAACTTGAAATGGCTCAGTGATTTACTGCAGAGCTGAACGCAATCTAATATTACTGTCACTGATGGTGAATCTGGTGAAGAAGCTGTCAGTGATCAAAATATTGATTTTGAAGAGGTTCTGAGAATATGTTTGAGATGGTGAATATGAGGCAGATGCTGAATGTACTGGGAAATGAGCGCTGACGAGGACAGTGATGATGATGGTATATGCTTTATTTTATTCTTCTGTAATTGTTACTCTAATATCAGGAAAGTTTTATATTATCACGACAGGTAGAGAGAGATCCATCCGTGTTAGAAATGGATCCGGGTCGCTAAAGACCCAAATATGTAATAATGACTGGCGAAACATTCATGCATTTAAGGGTTAAATAATAAATCAAGGTGTGTCAGAAATACATCCAGTATATAAAGCTACTGTATACTGCAAAAACAGTAACATGAGTATGGTAGTATGCTAATATTTTTTCCTGCCTTGGGTTCCATTACCCATCATCCTCTTGTACTGACCTCTCTTGCTATTGTAGCAGCAGATTTAATGTTATACAACATGTATTTCTGTAAACTGTGGCAGGTCAACAAGGACAAGCTTTGTTTCTCTGTTCAAAATCTTCTTTGTTGCTATTTGAATGCAGAGAAGAAAACTGAAAGAGAGTAAACCCTGAACCTTTTTGTATGTTGCGGTATGAACAGGAGACATTTTAAAATTACGCACAAAACTCCAATTGATTAATATATTTCTTTCAACACAGGTTCCCTTAAAAACTCTCACCTCTCACCTCAGTCTACAATCGGTCTGCTTCAGTTCACAAACTGTTGCTCTGAGAGGAATGAACATTCGATTCTCTGTTTGAAACATAAAGGCATATTGCACAGAACAAGAGAGACTGCAATAACAGCGCTAGAAGGAGAAGAGAGAGTCTGCTAGAACAAAAGAGTAGGACAGACAGTGAGTCAGCAGAATGTGTTACTATCCCGAGGTCTTTTCACAGCTGTAACAAGGACATATAAAATCCAGAGCTTCTCGTTCTCTCTCAGATGGATTTTTAATAAGCTGCGGAGCTGTAAGTGTGTGACATGCGGCTGCTGAAGGTCACGCAGGAGGTTCACAGGCACAATCCAGGTAACCACGGGAAGAACTGAAGTGAAATCAATGCATCTCAAGTGCACTTCCTGCGACCACTCCTCCTGTATACCACAGTAAATGGATTTTGGACATGCACACTTAAAACGCAGGACTGTTTTGCATTATATAAGATCAAACCGGTGGTTTTTATTACCTAGCAAACACATTCCAGTCATGTCGGTATTTGCTTCACTTCAGTTATTTTTGGAACCAAATCATATTCTGGTAACACTTTAGATTAGGAAATACATTATCAGCATGCATATTACTAGCATATTAGATGTTTATTATACTTACAAAGCACATATTAATGTCTTATTCTGCATGACCTTGCTCTACATCCTTAACCCTACCCCATGTCTAAACTTAACAACTACCGCACTAACTATTAATAAGCAGTAATTAGGAGTTTATTAAGGAAAACTCCAAGTTAATAGTGAATATTGTGTTCTCTAATCTAAAGTGTTACCAATTTTCTTAATGCTCTAATGTTCTGGGATTTTTGTTTTGTTTTTTTAGAAATAAGGTTTTTAAAAATATAAGCTAAAAATAGTTTATACAGAATGTTCCCTTAAGGTTATTTTTTAGGTTTCATTTTTACAACCATAAAACATGTTCCCTAATAGTTATCACCTAAAAACAACATTCTATTTCCATAAAAAAAGATTTTATGCTTAAAACCCAAATTTAAAAATGTATGTTTTGGGAATGTTCTATGTTCAGGAATGTAAATTTTTGGTCAGAACATTCCCAAAACATACAATTTGAAATTTGGGTTTTGATTCTGCATAGGAACCAAAACTTGTTATAGCCGGGTTTAAAGAAAGCACCTTTTCTAGCAAAAACATACTCAAAAAAACAACAACCAGCCACGGTTAGGTTTTAAACGATAAAACAATAGATGTACTGTCAACTTGAGGAGAACTGACTTTACACAACCACTAAAATCACCAGTTTATTAAAAGAAATCAAGCAAAAATTATGAAAAATATTTCAGAATTTAAACCCAGATGCTATTGGCATCAATCTTTTGTAACAAACGCACTGACATCAAGCCATTTTTAAGTGTCCACCTCTAATGCCGGTTTCATAGACTAGGCTTAAGCCTAGTTCCAGGCTAACATGCATGATTGAGCCTTCTTAACTGATTGGGCTCTATCATACATCCGGCACAATGCGACTCCAGGCACGATGCAAGTGTTTTTTGCTAGTGTTAGCCTGATGCAGCTATAATTTTCACATCCAGTGTTGTTTAAATAGCAAATGCACTGGCTCCCATCTGTTCGCCCATGAGTGTGTTGGTCTGAAAACCAGGTGTGTTCAGGCGCATTGTTGGCACGTTGCTATTTTGAGGCAACTGAAAACGACTGCGCCACTGACCAACAAAAACCTCTAAAGTCAAAAGAGCAGTATTTTTTGTGCTATTTAAAGGGCGCATTAGTAACATGCGTCTTTAGGCAGGTACACAACACGCATACACTCTGCTTATTACACACACAGGGATGCACAGCAGCACACAAGCATTTCTAAATATTACAAATAAAAGGATTCCTCTCTGGAGAAGCGTTCGGTCTTTCCACTTGCAAATTCTGCCATGTAAATAGGGAAGCCACCATGGTGCGAGCGCAACTGGCTTTTAAAGGGAATGGAAGATGAGACTCTGATTGGTTTATTGCACGTTAAGCCCAAAACACACCCATGACTCATTAAGAGAATTGGGGCAACCCATTTTTTCCGTCCTTAAACTAGCAAAAGTAGATTCGGACACACCCTAAGTGCACCTGCGTCATGTGCTTCAGACCATGTGCTCAGATCGTTAAAATAGGGCCCTAAATCTTAAAATATGTCAGTGCTATTGTTTTGTCTCTAGAGCAGCGGTCAACAAAAGGACATTCTGTTCACGTTCAGAGCTGCGTTTTATTTTATTTTTATGATATTCAGTCATAAACAACTGAAAACAATGCAGGGCTTTCATACAGGCTTATAAAGCAGATTACTCATTATTTTGCAAAAGCCTCATAGAACAACCCTCACAGAGTGTTAAAGACGCTGCCCACACATACATTCGTGTTCTGTCTCACACACACACAAATGGAATGAATATAAATGTCCTCCTCCGCTAACACCTCCGGTCCATCCGACTCTCAGGTTGTTATGCTCCAATACACCTCTAAATCTCTTTCTCTCTTTCTGATTCTAGCTCTTTCTCTGGTTTATTCTCCATCTCAGTGAATTGTATTGCAGGTGAAGACAGTCTAACAGGTAAGACAAGTATACAAAGGCAGCATCCCGTATATAATTTATTTTACAATACAAGTATCTAAACATTCTTAAATCAAGATACATTTACTTGAGAAGCAAAATGATTTGAGATATTAAAGTCTTGTTTTCTGAACAAATAATCAAAATTAAGCGACATCATGCTTAAAACAACAACAAAGATCTGCCAATGGGGGACAGAAAAATAAACTTAATTCAAAAGGAAAAGCAACATTATTTTTCTGACCCCATTGGCAGATATTTGTTCATTTTCATCGTCATATCACTTAATTTAGATACATTGTTCAGAAAACAAGATTTAATATATTAAGTAATTTTGCTTTTCAAGAAAATGTATCTTGATTTAAGAATGTTTAGATATTTGTAAAACAAGGCAAACTGACAAATAAACAGTGCATTTGAATTATATATTAATTATTTTATTCATTTTACTCAACCACCATACATTTTTTCACTGCGCTCAAAAGCAATACATATATGATTTTCCAATGAATTCTTTGCATTGCATTCTGGGATTGCCTTATCCATGCAAGATACATGGGATGTGCAAAACTACTTGTCTTCAGGAAGCCTGATTATATAAACATCTAAGCATTTAATGCACAAAACTATAAACCTCAAAAAAGAGAATAGGCTTTAAACACACTGAAGGACAACACACGCTTAAAACATCTCAGACAGGATATTAATCGCGTCTCTTGATTTATATCTAAAAATATTAGCAAAAAAAAGAAAAAATTACATTAAAAAAATCCAGACCTTACTCAACCCTATTGTAAAGTAGTCGGGTGCTGTGAGTGCATCAATGATGTCTTAACATTCTCTTACATAACATTCTCTTTCTTCTATTTAGAAGAGCAGTGATGTATCTGGATGTGGTTTATTTAGGATATGCTACTGTAATAAGTAAGAAAAGCCCTGATGGGAAAATCTGATGGGGAGGAGGGTGAGAATTGGGCTGATAGTGTAATTAGTGTGTTTGTGTGTATGCTTAACATAAGTCATTATCTCACTCTCTCACTGTATGTTCATTTTCTGAGAAGTTTCTAAATTAGCCGCGGGTAATTACATTCTCTCAGATCCGTTAACATGAGACTCTGTGCCCGGACTAGAAAAGATAAAGGCGGATTTAAATGGAAGTCTTGATGAAGACCGTTCCATGCGATATTCCTGTTAAATCCATAACTATTTTTTCTAGTAATGATCCTCCTTGTGTGTGTGTGTGTGTGTGTTGGGGGCTTCATAAGGATCATGTTTCCAGATGCAGGGCAGATGCTTCACATCTAATAATATTCAGCTTATGTAAAATGTTTCTGTGAGAAAAGAAAATGAGAGAGAAGAAAGAAGATAATTTACATGCTGTCACTCACTTTCAGATGGCAAGATGTCAAATCTTAAAATCAACACTAATCAATGAATTAACCTGGAACCTTATTACTAATATTTCTAATGATTACACATTTTTATTTTGAAACATGCATGTGACTGATCTATAATGCAATGAGACCTTCTATGCTTTAAAAAAACAAAAAAACTGATTTACTCTGAAATATAGTGGCTATAGCTGTCATAGACTAATTGAAATAAGTTAAAAGTAAATAATATAATTTTATATTGATTTTACATTGGCATTATCCCTAAACTTTACACATTTTTATTTATTTATATATAACTTTTTTGCTCACCAGCCATTGTGGCTAGTGGTATTCCAAAGTTACTAGCTACTCGGCATTTTCACTGTCCACAGTGTCTTCGAGTCTGTCATCGATACCATGGGTAAAAATTGCCATTTATATATTTTTAATATTATCTCATAATTTTGCAGCAGGTATATTAGGCTCCTGTCACACAGATCCATTATACTGTTACACATGCATTTCTTTCTCAACTGTTTCCATTATTTAAAACATAACTGTCTGTTTACATGAATACTCGCCAAGTGAGGGGAGGCAACTCGCTGTTGGAGAGAAGAGAGAGAGATCGAGAAATCTATATCCATCCATCCATCCATCCATCCATCCATCCACTCACCTAAAGGATTATTAGGAACACCATACTAATACTGTGTTTGACCCCCTTTCGCCTTCAGAACTGCCTTAATTCTACGTGGCATTGATTCAACAAGGTGCTGAAAGCATTCTTTAGAAATGTTGGCCCATATTGATAGGATAGCATCTTGCAGTTGATGGAGATTTGTGGGATGCACATCCAGGGCACGAAGCTCCCGTTCCACCACATCCCAAAGATGCTCTATTGGGTTGAGATCTGGTGACTGTGGGGGCCATTTTAGTACAGTGAACTCATTGTCATGTTCAAGAAACCAATTTGAAATGATTCGAGCTTTGTGACATTATCCTGCTGGAAGTAGCCATCAGAGAATGGGTACATGGTGGTCATAATGGGATGGACATGGTTAGAAACAATGCTCAGGTAGGCCGTGGCATTTAAACAATGCCCAATTGGCACTAAGGGGCCTAAAGTGTGCCAAGAAAACATCCCCCACACCATTACACCACCACCACCAGCCTGCACAGTGGTAACAAGGCATGATGGATCCATGTTCTCATTCGGTTTATGCCAAATTCTGACTCTACCATCTGAATGTCTCAACAGAAATCGAGACTCATCAGACCAGGCAACATTTTTCCAGTCTTCAACTGTCCAATTTTAGTGAGCTTGTGCAAATTGTAGCCTCTTTTTCCTATTTGTAGTGGAGATGTGTGGTACCCGGTGGGGTCTTCTGCTGTTGTAGCCCATCCGCCTCAAGGTTGTGCGTGTTGTGGCTTCACAAATGCTTTGCTGCATACCTTGGTTATAACAAGTGGTTATTTCAGTCAAAGTTGCTCTTCTATCAGCTTGAATCAGTCGGCCCATTCTCCTCTGACCTCTAGCATCAACAAGGCATTTTCACCCACAGGACTGCCACATACTGGATGTTTTTCCCTTTTCACACCATTCTTTGTAAACCCTAGAAATGGTTGTGCATGAAAATCCCAGTAACTGAGCAGATTGTGAAATACTCAGACCGGCCCATCTGGCACCAACAACCATGCCACGCTCAAAATTGCTTAAATCACCTTTCTTTCCCATTCTGACATTCAGTTTGGAGTTCAGGAGATTGTCTTGACCAGGACCACACCCCTAAATGCATTGAAGCAACTGCCATGTGATTGGTTGATTAGATAATTGCATTAATGAGAAATTGAACAGGTGTTCCTAATAATCCTTTAGGTGAGTGTATATATATATATATATATATATATATATATATATATATTTTTGTTATGTGTGCATATATATGAAGTAGAAGAATGACCCAAATCCTTTGTGTCTCAATGCTACAACACAATAAAAGGGCTGAACAGTTTTATATAAAAATTATGTTATATCAGACAATGCAGATGCTTTTGTCCTGAAAGAAAGAAAAAGTGGAATAAGTGTTGGCGAGAGAGAGATTGTGTTGGTGTTAAACGCCCTCAGAGATGCAGCCAGAAGTCTTACAGAAACACCGCATTTATATTCATTCTGTTTCATCTCAAATGTCTCTCTGACAGAAATAAAAGATTAATTTCAGAAACATCAGATAAATATATATGTTGTTTATGTGGTTAATACGTTTATGCGTGTGTGTTTTGGTACATTTGCATGATTTGCCTGTTTGTATTTTCTTACAAAAAAATTAAAACTGAATTCCTGTGGAAACAAATTGCAGTCATATGAACAGAACAACACACACACACACTCTCCCTCGAGCAATCTCCATCCCTGTGCATCCCCAAATCCGATCAAACCAGATCACAGGGGAATGATGGATTCATCTATCCTTCCCCTCTTGCTCACGGACACACATTAATGCTCATGCAGTCGGCCTCTTCTCAGAACGAAAACACAAACTATTCACATGTCATGCACAGAAACGAAAGGAGCAAATGGTTTATTCACTCTCAAATTTCCTCCCTGTGTCAAGCTCTTGAGGAAAGGATGTGCTAAAAGAGAGGGAGAGGTGAGAGAGAATCCGAAATTCCTCCCATGATCATTAAATAATTTAGAGACACCGCTCCACTGATCATTAGAGAGACGGAACAGAGGAAAGCACGGCGGGAGGGGGAGAACGAGGAGATTGCGGAGAGACGGGAAGCAGGAAAAGTGGGTGTAATGGAGTGGAGGATCTTTATTAGAGGCAGAGAGAGAGAGAGAAAGAAGCTGGAAGATGAAGAGAAATCTTCCAGTTTTAGAAGAAGTTTTCATTGTCGTCTTTGAACCACTGCCGCGTCTGAGGGGAATAGCACAAGCATGCGATCAGAGGGCTTGAACGTCTGCATTAATGAAGTGGAGATAAATCTCACATGATTAATTCTGATTTGTCTGTCCTCCTCCAGAGGTTGTGTTGGGATTAATTAGCACTCTATTCACAGTGGTAGAATTTTATTCGATTGTTTGGAGTATGAGCCAATCTTGGTTTCACCATTCATAGCAAATACTTCAGACAAAACTGTACTTTTTTCTTAAAGTATTCCTATAATTTGTTTTTGAGGTGTCATACAACAGGTTTTAAAAATGCTTTAATTTTCTCATAATATACATTGCACATCATTTTTCAATGATTCTCAAACAACCTCTAAATCCCTCCTTTCCGTGGGCTACTCTGCTCTGATTGGCCAGACGGCCCAGTGTGTTGTGACTGATCTACCAGTTACATCGCTTGTTGGAAGCTAAACGGCCATTACCATATTTCAGCTCAGGAGGCTTTCCTCACTCAGTGACTGCACACACTGTAAAGACAGTCAATTTTACCATATCAAACTCGGAGAGTCCGATGATGAAACACTGGAAGAACGTCCTGCTCAAGTCGTCCTTGCGAGAGAGGTTCAGGTTGAATAACCTCTATCGCAAGGACGACTTGAGCAAGACATTTCTCAGTGATACGCTACTCATTTTGAGGTACATTATGAGATGTTGCAGCTATAATTCCTCATCATCAGCATTAACAAGTGTGTGTCCATCAACAAACCAATGTGTATATTTCTATGCGTTTCTCTTTTTAGGTAATAGTGGCCCTAAAAGTATTTCAGTAAGACAGTAATAACGCGAGTTAGCTGGAAATGTACACAATATAAAACACAAAACTATGTTTTTTGAACACCCGGTAGAAAATATATACGTCAATAATTATTCATACGTAGAGGTTGTGAATCTGAGGAGCAAGCTGGTCCAAAAAAACTGGGTAATAAGCCAGCTTTCAAGAGCAAGCGTTTTGCAAATCCCACATTGAACACCGAGATTTGAGAAGCAGTCGTCAGTAAAATTGACGTGTTTGAGGGCGGGTCAAGTTGTTCGCGGACGGACAACGTACTACATAGGCAGGTATTATGCAAATGTCTTATCTAGTGGCGTAGAACCATTACACAGTGGGATTAGAATTAGAAATACAGATGATTCGTTTAGGCGTTCAGAGCCAATTCTTTCTTTTGAGAGACAATAACTTCACATCGACTTTGTAACGTTTACATTCACAAACAGCTGTATTACACACTGCATGAAAGGGAAAATTTGAATATTCAAAAAACCATAATGGGGCAATTTAAAATATATATTTGTTTAAAAAAAAAAAAAAAAAAAAATTATATACATTCAAAAGTACTTCCCTATGTATAACAGTGTTCTATTTTTCCTTCTGGTCATAACCAAGTCAGTTACATAAAAAGGTTTGAATCGAAAAGTAAGATTAATTACATTTTGGCTAACTGCTAGTTGTCGATTACTGTAATTAGGAGATTTCAACTTGTAAAAAAAACATCCTCATAGAGCTCAAAATTACAGCTTGTAAGCTGGGAGTTTTCAGAGAGCTCCTACTTGTACCATGTGACCATGTAACACCTGACTACTGCAGATTAATTTAGGAGTTGATAGTGTTGACATATAAACACATAATTCCCAGCCCAACAATGTGAAAAGCTCAAAGTAGAACGTCAAGTGTTGTCATCTCAGAATTACTTTAATAACAACATTGAGTGAATGCAGCATATGTTTATGTAATTGGCTCCTTGGTCTCTAATCCATTTGAGCCTCTGCTGTCGGCAGAGCTAAAGATTCTGTCCATGAAGACTTAGAGGCCAGTGCAGCCAGCAGTAATCAAAAGCAGAAGACCTACAGGCAAAAGACCTGCAGGCATTTTCGGTCTACAAATCGTGCCTGGAGTTCAGGCCAGGTGACACCCACGTGGTACTGAGACCCTGGCCTGGCTATGTGCCCAAGGTTCCTACCACTCCCTTCAAGGACCAGGTAGTGAACCAGCAAGCGCTGCCCCTGGAGGAGCTAAAGGCCCACTGGATAGTGGATGCCATCACCTTGGCTTACCAAGCACAAGGTGTGTCCTGTCCACTCAGGGTACAAGCACACTCTACTAGAAATGTTGCATCCTCCTGGGCACTGGCACATGGCACCTTGCTGTCAGATATCTGTAGAGCTGTGGGCTGGTACTGGTACTGGCCTGGGTATATATGAGTGACCCTGCGGGGATCCCATATGTTTTCCACGGTGGCGCCTACGGAAGTGTCTTTTCCTTGAGAGAGCCCCCCCTTCAGTGGGGCTGGAGCCCCCTCTTACTTGTGGACTACGGCTCAGCAGTTATACCCCACATTAGTGTCCCACTGAAGGGGGGGCTTCCATAGGGTACAATGTGGGTTCAGAAGTGACCAACAGGGAACGAGGGACACATACGTAACTGACATTTCTATGCAATGAAATGAAAGTCAAGTTTACTTTCATTGTATGGGCAAAAAGAATTCTTCAAAATACCTTTCCTAATAGAACGACATGGGAGGGGTGACAGACCCTTTAAGACAGACCACTGGAATTTGGTTGAACACCTACATTTAATACTTGCGGTTAGAGGTTTTGAAAAAAGTAAGAGCAACTGTAATACTGATACTTACACTTACACTTAAACTCCACTTATTACAAGCCTTACACAGGCTATGTAAAATCTCACAAATCTCTACTTTGGCACACCAGCCAAGATCTAGAGTGATCGCATAAAGGCTTTCGGTCTGATCCCATGTGGATCTAGAGAATTATTGCCCTGCCCGACAAGACCACTACTATTGTGCCCTTGAACGAAGCACTTAAGCACACGCTGCTCCATGGGGGAAATCTGGTTAATGACATCCAACCTATTTGACCCAGAGTAGATGCTCCCCCCCCCCACCATCTGCAGCTTACAAAAGACACATTGGAAAAGAAAAGGTGAACAGCTATGATGTCTGATGAAACTGACTATTTATTAATCACAAAAAATAAAAAATAATAATAAATAAATAAATAAATCAATTTCAAAATATGACAATTGATGTTTAATAAATAATAATAATTATAGTATATATTATATTTATATTATTATATGTTATTTTTAAGTTTTAAGTTAATTTTTTATATATATTCTTGATATATTTTTAAATATATATTTAAAAAAAAATCATTAAAATAAAAAAAAATGTTGGCAAAATATTATTTGCATTGCATGCATTGCATTTGGTGATAAGACAAGCATTGTTATGTGTCAAATGTAGAGTTGCAATGAATCAAAAAATATTAATTTTACATGAAGCATTACATTAAGGTGATAAGGAATGTATTCTGTCCTCTGCATGCGTGTGCATTGCTAAACATTTGAAGTGATGAAGAGGCTTCAATGACCACACAGATAAAGAAGTACATTTTTCCTCTTTACTTGACTTTCTAGAGTGCAATCATGTTGTTTAATGTTAGACATGACATAACAGAATTGGTTGTGACGTGTCCAGAAACACAAATCTAAAAACATGCTGTTTGACTTATAATTTTCTTAGAACAAGCGTGAAAAAGATTTACTCAAAATGTTTTAAAGTATGCAGGAGATCTGGTGTTGTTCATCTACTGTTTTATAAATACTGTGCATTCTAGAATCCTAAAATGATCAAATCGAAGGAATGTAGAAGATTGTGGACAGCCGGTTAAGCAAAGTTTTGATCATGTTGATCATTTAGAATTTTGTGTATCGAATATGATAGGCTTTATAGGGTTTAAAGTCCATTTTGAGCACGGAAAAAGTCTGGTCAGTTTAAAATCCGAATACAGCACTGAACTGAATTGATTCAAAGCATTTTCTGACACTGCATAAATGGCCCTGTTTACACCTGGTGTTAAGATGCGTTTTGGTTGGATCGAGGAGACACAGTCACGTTTACACCTGCTGTTTTAATGTCTCGTGTCCACTTTCAACCACAGTCCTGATTTCTTCGAGGGGAGGGTCTATGGGCGGGTAAATGTATGGGCTTTTTCAGATCTTTCAATCTAATGTACGAAATTAGCTCACAGAACAGGGCCTAAGTGTGTAGGCAGCCTAGGCACACTCTTTCAAAGTGATACAAGAACCTTAATTTTATATTTAACATGAGAATTTGGTGGAAATCTAGGTCATATCCCAGTGTGAGGCTAGTAGCTTATGTACAGTAGTTGTACCAAAGCATCCTGCTGCTCTTCCCAGGAGAGTTAATTTGCTCTGGGCTTGTACGGACTGTACCACACGCATCCCTTATGTACCTGTCCTCCTTAAAGGGTCATGAAACCCTGTGTTTTAGCCCCAGTCAGTTCTTACCACAGTGAAGACAACACAGCAACGGCTTCTGATTCAGATTTATTATTTTGCTGTCATTAAAAGCATCAAATCTTCCCACAAAAAGGAGGCATCTTCTCATTGGATAAGGACAATATCATGAATAATTAAGAGACACTGGTGAGTCATCAATGTACTATAGGTGCCTTCAAGGCATATTGGTAATTACCGTAACGATTCTGAACTGTAAAAATCCTTCACGTGCTTATAGAACTTGGAATTACAATGTGTAAACTCGTAATTTTCCGAGAGCTACGATGTACCATGTGGCCACTGTACCACCTGACCACTGCTGGTGTGTTCGTCTTGAAACGCTGTGCAGATCGATCTGTATATGACATAATGGCACGAGAACGATTACTTACAGCAATTACGACATGCCGTGAATGCAGCATACCATACAAGAAAACGTCACATCCGGTGAAGTTGATACGAAGACAAGTTTAAACCCGAAATTGGAAATAGATCAAAAAGATTGAGGGTGTGTCTACACTTGTTGTTTGGTTCACTTGGTTTGTTTGTTCCAGACCAAAAACAAAAAAACAAAAACACATTTAGTCCTGGTCCACTTAGAATTCACATTGGCATTTTAACACAGAACCTAAAGATACTGAACCTAAAGGTATAGGCATCCGTTCACAACCTGATTGGCCAGCTTTTATTACAAATATTTCTTGACAGAACTTACCGAACCAAAAATCCAAAACAGTGGCGTAGGCAGACTTTTATTTTTGGTCTGGCCTGGGCAAAAGTGAGCGGGCACTTTCAAGATACCTATTGTGCAGTGGTGGGGGCATACATGTGCCATCCGCAAATTACACCTATGCTTTCAGGTAAAATAATGGACGGACTCAATATTCAGGTAATTTCAATTTTATTTTCTTTGATCCTATTGAAAAAATAAATCGTAGAACACACCTTGTAAAACCACCACGTCTCAGCCACGATAGTGCCCAGTCAGTGTCACTGTCAACATAAACCAAAACTGTAAATGCAACCTGTCCACATACAAAACATGAGCAGTGGTTACAACACACGTTAGTCAACTTATTTCCACTTTTCAAATATATTCTTCATTTTTATTGAAAATAAACGCCTTTCCGATCTGATATGTGATGGGAAAAGGAAGTAGAGCGAGTTCGGCAAAAGGTTGAATTGCGTCAAAACTTAGTGCCATGCACCTTATCCTTATGTACTGACAGTTACAGATGGTGTGTTACCGGCTTTACAGAATGAAACTGCGCTTGGAATCGAAAAGTCTTACTGCTATTTGCGGGCTGATGGATGGATTCTCTCCCACGTCAATGCAAGTTTTTAAAAGTCCTTTTTATAGAATTTTGCGTCGCTGCTGTTTATCTATCACACAACTGCAAATTATAGGCTAAGTGAATATGCAAACACTTCATGAACTCACAAGCGCGACATGCATGACACAGCCTGCCACCTAATTGCTTAACACAGCTGTCAATCAAACTCATCACTCATTATGCAGTGAGAAACTGCATTAAACTAAACTCATCTAAAAGGATTATTAGGAACACCTGTTCAATTTCTCATGAATGCAATTATCTAATCAACCAATCACATGGCAGTTGCTTCAATGCATTTAGGGGTGTGGTCCTGGTCAAGACAATCTCCTGAACTCCAAACTGAATGTCAGAATGGGAAAGAAAGGTGATTTAAGCAATTTTGAGCGTGGCATGGTTGTTGGTGCCAGACGGGCCGGTCTGAGTATTTCACAATCTGCTCACTTACTGGGATTTTCACGCACAACCATTTCTAGGGTTTACAAAGAATGGTATGAAAAGGAAAAACATCCAGTATGCGGCAGTCCTGTGGGGCGAAAATGCCTTGTTGATGCTAGAGGTCAGAGGAGAATGGGCCGACTGATTCAAGCTGATAGAAGAGCAACTTTGACTGAAATAACCACTCGTTACAACCGAGGTATGCAGCAAAGCATTTGTGAAGCCACAACACGCACAACCTTGAGGCGGATGGGCTACAACAGCAGAAGACCCCACCGG
Organism: Paracanthobrama guichenoti; assembly: GCA_018749465.1. Classification (NCBI taxonomy): domain Eukaryota; kingdom Metazoa; phylum Chordata; class Actinopteri; order Cypriniformes; family Gobionidae; genus Paracanthobrama; species Paracanthobrama guichenoti. The sequence goes on from JAGHMJ010002591.1 coordinate 210,405, forward strand.
GTACCACTCATCTCCACTACAAATAGGAAAAAGAGGCTACAATTTGCACGAGCTCACCAAAATTGGACAGTTGAAGACTGGAAAAATGTTGCCTGGTCTGATGAGTCTCGATTTCTGTTGAGACATTCAGATGGTAGAGTCAGAATTTGGCGTAAACAGAATGAGAACATGGATCCATCATGCCTTGTTACCACTGTGCAGGCTGGTGGTGGTGGTGTAATGGTGTGGGGGATGTTTTCTTGGCACACTTTAGGCCCCTTAGTGCCAATTGGGCATCGTTTAAATGCCACGGCCTACCTGAGCATTGTTTCTGACCATGTCCATCCCTTTATGACCACCATGTACCCATTCTCTGTTGGCTACTTCCAGCAGGATAATGCACCATGTCACATCTTTGGGATGTGGTGGATCGGGAGCTTCGTGCCCTGGATGTGCATCCCACAAATCTCCATCAACTGCAAGATGCTATCCTATCAAGATGGGCCAACATTTCTAAAGAATGCTTTCAGCACCTTGTTGAATCAATGCTACGTAGAATTAAGTGCTAAATGACGCTACTCATCATAGTGGGCGGGCCTGTGCCCGTCAGGCCCACCCGCTGGCTACGCCCCGATCCAAAACAATGCTGTGTGCTGGGCTAAATTTGCTCGCTATATGTGTATATCTACATACACTGAACAAAATTATAAAACGTAACACTTTTGTTTTTGCCCCCATTTTTCATGAGCTGAACTCAAAGATCTAAGACTTTTTCTATGTACACAAAAGGCCTAATTCTCTCAAATATTGTTCACAAATCTGTCTAAATCTGTGTTAGTGAGCACTACTTCTTTGCCGAGATAATCCATCCACCAACTCCGGACAAGTTCTCTTGCGTGTGTCCGTTTTGACTATCGTACAGTCTGACATTAATGACAACTTAGATCTTACAGTGTGACATGGCTTACAGCGGGGATCATGTTCGTACAGTCTGACAAGGAACAATCATAAAGGACTATTATAAGGCTTAACTTAAATCTTGAAAATTTGTTTCATGACCCTTTAAGACCCTGAAACATGGATTGCTACACACATATACCACCTTGAAGACAAAACACAGCTATGTAACAGGGGTCAGAGATAATGATGTGAAAACAGCTCTCCCACAGTGTCAAGTCTATTTGTCGAACAGTGTGTTAACAGTGTTTTATCTCAAGGGGCAAGACTAGGCCTCTAAAACTCTCCTGACCCGAGCTCTTCAACTCTCTGTCAGCACTATATCAAGACCTTTACCTCCAAGAGCCTGGTCATTCTCATTTAGACAGGCCTGTTTGATGTCATCTTGGACAGTGAGGAGGTGTCTGTCTGCTTGTTTCCCTCTCTTGTGCTACTTCCAGGCTTTCTCTATGGCTACACTTTAATATTTAATGCACATGCCATACAGCAGATGGTACCATAAAAAAAGAGCATCAATATTTGATGCAAACACTCCCAGCCCTTTCTGTTCTCCCTCCTTAGATTTTTCTTTCGCACTCATTCATGATGAAGCACTTCGCATGGTGTAGTCTGGATTGTTAGCGATCGCTGTTGTGTTCCACAGTGTCATGCATTTGTGTTGCTTATAAAATATTAAATATTTGTTGATGGTTATGACACTGATAGTGAGGTAATTTGCAGTCTCGTCAGAGTAATTTGGAGATAATCTGTGCTCTGCGGTGCAGGTGGTTAATTTGGGTCGTACATCAACGCTGTGCTTTTAATTCAAAGCTTTGTTTTGCGAGGTCAGGTCTTGTGTTGCACGATCCCGCTTGTTTAATGTGCTCGAACAGCCATCGGGGAGTCCAATCAAAGGTGAGGTGGAGCATAGGAAATGACTCATTTGCATCCTCGATTAGTATGCAGATACTCTTATTTTTAACATAAATCACAAAGCGCTGCAACAGCGACTCATTTCATAGGAGTGTTTGATCATTTTAAAACAAGAAAACGCCATTAATCATTCAATACTAAATGTCTCAACAGTTTTCTTGAACTAATATAAGGCAGAGCAACTCATTAATCAAAAGAAGAATTTTTTTGGAAGAATAAATCAACTGAAAACCAAAACGACTGTACATGGACATTTTGAAGTGAATATGAATATGCATCTACAGATGTTGTTTTTCTTGCATCACTCAAAACGGATTGTTTAAACAACACTTTTACATTTTATTATGAAGAAAATTGTCAGTACAAAAAACTTGCTAGATTTACCAGGGCGTTGTTATGCAGTTGTTAGTGTGTTCTGAGTGACTTTTGCACGTTATAAAGTGGTTGCTAGGGTACCATAATTTAAAAGACATTTACACAACAGTTTGTTAAAAACTAGTATGCAGCGCTAACAATTAAAAACAATGAAATGAAATGAATTATATTATATATACATTTTATTAATTTATTATATTTTATAATACTTAATTACTTTTAATTAAAATAATTAATATATAATAGATTTAACATACAGTATAATTTATATAATTCATATTCTTATTATAATTATCAATTAATCTTATATAATTAATATATACAATTAATATTTGAAACTAACTGATTTAAGTAAGTTTAATTGCTAACTGGAAAAAATAAATAAAACTGAAATAAAAAGAAATACTACATAAATAGTAATATTTAAAAAGAACAAAACTAATAAAAAATATAAATCAACAAAATGACAAAAAAATTAAACAAAGTTAAATGAAAACTTAACATATGAAAATAAAAGGCTAGTATATAAATAATACTAAAATAACACTGCTAGTAGCACTAGTGATAGTGATTTTTAAAACATTAAATGCCTTAAAAGCATTAAAAACTTGATGGATGTAGTAGACATGACCATGGAATTGAACAAGGCAGCGCAGCGACAGTTTAACGTTGCAAATGGACAACCTAAAGCTTTCAGATAGAGTGGCCTGATGGTCCATTAGTGGATATGAAGATGAGTGTTTCTCTTTCTCTCCAGGGAATGAACAGATGCATGGTGTGGGGTTGCAGGTCTGTATATAATCCAGTATATCTGGTCCACGTTCACTACGAACCAATCATAAGGGATCATTTTGCTCAACCATCCAATCAAGAGGCTCACTCTTTCACTAAACCAATCAGGACGTCACAACAACACTGGCTTTAGAATGTCACAGTTTGGTGAATTAATGCAACAGAAGGAGAGATTAGAAATATGGGTTAGAATAAAAAAAGGTGTGAAACAGATGTGCATTATAATGACATTCTTTATTTAGTAACACCAACTACGTCTGAACTATTCAATCGCTTTTACTGTGATTATGAGATGAGGACTCATCAAAATGGGTTTCAAATAAATAAAGTATAGATACAAGTATAGAAAACATTATTTAAAGGCAACAATTCAAATGCTTTTTTTTTTTTTACCAGTCACTAAATTAAAACTATGATGTTATAATGAAGATGCCAGTGCAATCTGAAACTTTCCATTCATTTGAATCTCCGACTGGTCACTCCCAGCAGTGATGGATGGTTCTGGTAAGATGGACGATTTAGTTCGAGCATACAGAGCAGAGACTTAAAGTCGAGAGAGAACAATGTGCTACAACAAATTCATCCAGTTCTGCATTCAGGCTGCCAAACGCTGGCATTTCACAGGAGTCAGAAACACTGAATCTGATCCCTGATGCGCTCAGACAGAAAGCGAGAGTGAGAGTTTATCCAGCCAAGAGTGAGCCAGCGAGGCACTCAGCATGTCGGATTCACTAATCAAAACCACTTCAACAAAACACAATACAAATAAACAACAGCGAGTGTCTCGCAACTACATTTTCAGAAGTAGTAGTAGGATTAATCATTATAGTAGTAACCATTCTAAGTAGGACTTGAAATTTGAAGACATGAAAAATAAAGACATAAAGTGACTCATGTTTCAAGTTCCATGTCAGTTTCTAGACTTGTTAATGGTTTAAATAGGATGGTTAATTATTCTGTCTGGTTCTCTAATGAGTCACAATAAGCCATGTGCAGTTATAATTATGTATACTCAAAAAACATCAGCATATGTCACCCAGTTTTAGGTCTTAAATGATGCATGCATTAAATTATAATGAACAGCTTATCTAATGATATCATGTTGCATGTGGCATCTATGGCAGCAACTGCTGCACAATGCATTTGCATATTAATTGCTCAACCTCTAGTATTGTTTTCCCAGAAGCTGAACTCAAGCAAAAAGTCCCTTTCTGGTGTTTGGAACAGCACACGATCATAATACTTTTGTCAAGGGGTGGTGTAGCAACTGTCCAATGAGAATACACATTACATCAAATAGAATGCAAGACAAAGGGGAAAACAACAATCTTCAAATGTGTCCAAATGTCTTAGCAGATTTCCTTAGCTGGACAAATCCAGATCTCTAGCTGGGCTGGTTTCCAAGAACCACATACATATAAACATTCACGGTGAGCACACTGAATAAAAACCAAACAAAAAAAAAAAAAAAAAAACAGATGTGTGCTGGAACAAGAACAACTTCTCCCCTCTTGCTCTAACAATGGAGAGACCCACCTTGGCACCTTGACCGCCTGCATGGGTACAATTTGGGAGCATACATGTGGATAACAAAAACAGACATGAACATGCAGAAAAAAAGAGGGTGAAAAGTCAGACAGAGATTAACTATAAAACGGTTAGTTCCATTCCTAGTTTCCTTATCCACGATAAAACACAGCTATGACCGCTTCACCCAACGGTTCTCTGTATCCCTGCATAACACCCTTAGCAACCACTCTTAACAATGTAAACATATCTTTGTTCTCACTGATATTATTAATTGAAGCTTGTATTATTGTGAGAGAGATATTGAGTGACCGAGTGTATTACCTGCATTCAGATTTAGCATATTCCTTAAGGTCAGTCCCTATGTTCATCATAAAATTTTTTTAAATCAGTTGAATGTCCGCTGCAATATCTTGTCCTTTAAAAGTAAAGTGGTTTTCCGTGTCTTGTTCCCATGTTAACACAAAAGTTTTAGTCCTTTCAATATAAAATTCTTTGCTATTGAGTGACTTCGCTTATTAAGACTAATCTAATAAAACTAATCCCATCTAATGGCGTAATTTAATTTCTGTTGTTGTCACTGATCTATGTAGAGAACATTTATATAGATTAGTGGTTGCTGTTCACGATCAGAGTCCTTTTTTTTCCGGTGGAGGGAAATGTTTTAGTGTTAGTGTTTTAACTTCATAAAAGTTGCATTGATACATATACACTCACCTAAAGGATTATTAGGAACACCTGTTCAATTTCTCATTAATGCAATTATCTAATCAACCAATCACATGGCAGTTGCTTCAAAGCATTTAGGGTGTGGTCCTGGTCAAGACAATCTCCTGAACTCCAAACTTAATGCCAGAATGGGGAAGAAAGGTGATTTAAGCAATTTTGAGGTGGCATGGTTGTTGGTGCCAGACTTGGCCGGTCTGAGTATTTCACAATCTGCTCAGTTACTGGGATTTTCACGCACAACCATTTCTAGGGTTTACAAAGAATGGTGTGAAAAGGAAAACATCCAGTATCGCGGCAGTCCTGTGGACGAAAATGCCTTGTTGATGCTAGAGGTCAGAGGAGAATGGGCCGACTGATTCAAGCTGATAGAAGAGCAACTTTGACTGAAATAACCACTCGTTACAACCGAAGTATGCAGCAAAGCATTTGTGAAGCCACAACACGCACAACCTTGAGGCGGATGGGCTACAACAGCAGAAGACCCCACCGGGTACCACTCATCTCCACTACAAATAGGAAAAAGAGGCTACAATTTGCACGAGCTCGCCAAAATTGGACAGTTGAAGACTGGAAAATGTTGCCTGGTATGATGAGTCTAAATTTCTGTTGAGACATTCAGATGGTAGAGTCAGAATTTGGCGTAAAACAGAATGAGAACATGGATCCATCATGCCTTGTTACCACTGTGCAGGCTGGTGGTGGTGGTGTAATGGTGTGGGGATGTTTTCTTGGCACACTTGAGGCCCCTTAGTGCCAATTGGGCATCGCTTAAATGCCACGGCCTACCTGAGCATTGTTTCTGACCATGTCTATCCCTTTATGACCACCATGTACCCATTCTCTGATGGCTACTTCCAGCAGGATAATGCACCATGTCACAAAAGCTCGAATCATTTCAAATTGGTTTCTTGAACATGACAATGAGTTCACTGTACTAAATTGGCCCCGCAGTCACCAGATCTCAACCCAATAGAGCATCTTTGGGATGTGGTGGAACAGGAGCTTTGTGCCCTGGATGTGCATCCCACAAATCTCCATCAACTGCAAGATGCTATCCTATCAATATGGGCCAACATTTCTAAAGAATGCTTTCAGCACCTTGTTGAATCAATGCCACGTAGAATTAAGGCAGTTCTGAAGGCGAAAGGGGGTCAAACACAGTATTAGTATGGTGTTCCTAATAAACCTTTAGGTGAGTGTATTTTGGCTTTAATATTTGTATAGGTGTGTGGTAACAGTGTTATAAAAGCAATGAGCATTGGGGCTTTTGCTTTATTTTAGCTTAATGAAAAGCTGAATAAAGTTGCACTAGCAAATATGATGTCATAAATGGAATTTGCTGCTGCTAAGGCCCCGTGTTTACACTAGTGCGTTTTTGCTTTAACACTGGCGCTTCCACTGCATTACAATCTTCATCCACACTACACAAGCATGCGTGTACAAGTATAAACAATTACTAATTGCTCTAATAATAGGCTAGCTTGACTCTTGCACATGTAGGCAGCTGCAGTATTATTAAAAAGCAGAATTTAAAATGCACAATGGCTGCAATGCTTGCAGTTCCGTCTACATATTATTGTTTACATGGTGGAAATCGCGGCTGGTCTGTTACAGAGCTGTGTAGAGAGAGAGCTCTGGTCTGTTATTGTGCTCTTCCGGTAGTGTAATGTGGGCAGTCATGTTGGGTCAGATTCAAAAGTCTCAGTTTTGGTCCGTTACACTGAAACGCAACCCCAGAGTTTTTAAACTAATACAGAGTCTGCAGCGTTTTTAAAAGTCTCTGTTTTCAAGAGTCGAAAACTCCAGAGTAGTGTAGACGCAGATTGTAACCATTGCAAAAGTTATGCAAAAAACACACTAGTGTAAACAGGGCCCCTGCATGACATGGACATCCATTACTGTGTAAAATGCAATAAAAATAAATATACACTGCTTTAAAAAAATTAAGGAAACACTTAATCATTTCAGTATAACCTCAAGTCAATTAAACATCAATCTGTCCATTCAGGAAACATAAGTGATTCTGAATCAGTTTCACGGCCTTTGGTGCAAAATGAAAGTGACAACAGGTGCACTGGAGAGGCAACAGCAAGACAACCCCAAAAGGGAATGATTTTGCAGGTGGTGGCCATAGACAATTGTTCTCTCATTGTTTCTGACTGATTTGTCTTTAATTTTGTGTTTTGATAGGGTCCTTATCACTGTCTGTGGCATGAGGCAGTACCTGCAGCCCATTCAGGTTGCACAGGTAGTCCTGCTCCTCCAGGATGGCACATCCACACATGCTGTCGCAAGGAGGTTTGGTGCGCCTCCCAGCAGTTTCAAGAGCAGGAGGAAATACCAGGAGATAGGCCGTCACACAAGGAGAGCTGGACAGGGCCTCCAGCAGGCTACTGGAGTGCATGCTTCTGACCAAACTATCATAAACAGACTTCCATGAGTGGCATGTGGGCCCAACGTCCTTTAGTGGGCCCTGTGCTTACAGCTCAGTATCGTGCAGCTCAATTGGCATTTGCCAGAGAACACCAGATTTAGCAAGTCCGCCATTGGCGCCTGCTTCTCTTCACGGATGACAGGTTCACATTGAGCACATGTGACAGACGTGAAAGAGTCTGAGATGCTGTGGGGAACATTATGCTGTATGCAACTGTATGCAGACTCCCACGTGCTAGCCAATGGTTCTCTTACTGCTGTTACATACTGGGATGAAATCTTCAGAGCCATTGTCAGACCTTATGCTGGTGCAGTGGGCCCTGGGTTCCTCCTGGTGCAAGATAATGCCCAGCCTTATGTGGCTAGAGTGTGTAGGCAGTTTTTAGATGACGAAGGCATTAATGACATTGACTGGCCCTCACGGTCCCCAGACCTAAATCCAATTGAGAACCTCTGGGACATTATGTAGGCTATTGGAGCATCCAAAGCAGCCAAGAAGCACCACAGACTGTCCAGGAACTCACTGATGCCCTGATCCAGGTCTGGGAGGAGATCCCCAGGACACCATCTGCCATCTCATCAGGAGCATGTCCTGACATTGTTGTGGAGTGCATAGTCACTACTGACTTACATTATGAGTTGCTGTGATGAACTTAATGCAAGTTGGATATAACCTATAATGTTTTTTAACATTGATTTTTGGTATGATTTTGAATCCAGCCAGTGTTGTCGCATGATTTTGTTCTTAAATTATAGAATGTATATAAATAAAGATTTTCAAATTGAATATATTTCATTCATTGAGATCCTATGTGTTATTTAAGTGTTCCTTTAACTTTTTTGAGTAGTGTATAAATATAAATCTACCTAACATACACACAAATGTAGTATCCTACTGTTTGAAACTTTACACACTTCTTAACAAGGCATTATACTCTAATATTCTATTCCAAATTAATGCTGTGTTCAATTCAAAGTGAGATGTGGGATATTCCTGTTCTAAACATCTGACTTCCAACCATGAAGGCATTCCTGTGTGATCAGCGCCAAAAGGTAATGCTTATAGAAACAAATTGCAATGCAATCATTTGCATTAGAGGTTAACAAAGACATCTGATAACAAAAGCATCTCCTGGCAATCAAATTACAGAGGACAAATGCTATATGCTAGCATTTACTTTGCAAGTGTAAAACAAATTAACAAAAGCCTGTTTACAGTGTTGTACACACTTGTAGTTGTTTTTCATGTAGAAACCAATCTGGCATTTAAGTAGTGTTCTGTTGCACAAAAAAATAAGGTTTGACTTTTTTGACTTTCTGAGTTGAATGGAATGCAGCATGATCTCTTAGACTGTGAAATGAGAAGGAATTTAAATGAGCACTGGTAGTGAAAAAATAAATCTAAGGAAACTAAAAATGTATGTTGCACTGGGGGTCAGAATCAGGCCAAGAGGAAATTTAAATACCTAGTTCGTGGAAGAGTGACCTGTGACTTGACAAGACAAAATGAATGAACGCTGAAGTGTAGAGGATAGAGCAAAACTAAACACTGAATGAATTAGAAGCCTAAAGTGAGAATCTTTAAAGAGAAATGTGGGAGGAGCTTGAGTTTGTTGCCCAGCCCTATTTGGTTTGAATCATGAGAGGTGTACTCACCTACATCCTACGCCATGCATCGGGTCAGAGGTCACTCTTCCACCGGGCGTTAGACTCGCATATGGCTGTTATAGGAAGCCAGTGATTATAGTTTATAAAGTTATAAATATGGATATTTTTCTTACATGAACACATTGCTTCACTTCAGAGGGCCTTTATTAACAACCTGTGGCCGTGGATTACTTTTTTATGATGGATGGATGCACTTTTTTGGGCTTCAAAAACCGGCTCTATTCACTGCAATTATAAAGCTTAAAACCCAGGATATTTTTTAATATAACTCAGATTGTGTTCAGCTGAAAGAGGAAAGTCATATACACCTAGGATGGCTTGAGGGTCAGTAAATATAGAATATTTTTGGGTGAACTGACCTCTCACAGGCCCTGCTCACACCAAGGACGATAACTTTAACGATAAAGATAAAATTGTTCTAAATATACAAGAATAACAGCTGATGAATGATAAAAAAGAGAGAAGCATTCGATCAACAGGAAAGGCAAACGACTTTGTGAGTACTATATAAATTTCTCATTGTTTTCTTCGTTAGATCAGCTGTTATTTAGAACGCTTGTCTGTGCAGTGTAGTGTGCTGTGTGGTGAAGTAGCGCTCTGTTCAATGGTTGTTCACGTGTTGTTCACGCGGTTGTTCACGTGTTGGTCACGCGGTTGGTCACGCAGGCTGGTCACGTGCTGGTCACGTGGCTGGTCACGCGGCTGGTCACGCGGCTGGTCTGGTGGGCTCGCCGCAAGGGAACAGTTTCGACGCAGGCGCGGCCTGCTGTATTCAATAACGAGTGTGTATAACAGAGTAGTACTCCGCGAAGCGGCAGCCCTGGTGTGAAGACCGAAGAGGAGGTAAAGACCAGCGACTCTACTCTGTGCGACTCCACCGAGCAAGGACACCGACAAGGCACTTGAGTATAGCTCTCACTTTAACCCCTTTGTGTTTTCCTTGTTTTCATCTGTTTATTTCTCTGACCTGTATTCACCATGTGCTTTCAAATCTCTACTATTACTACTACACCGTAAATCACGCCTCTGTGTATTTAAGATGCCAGAATCCCAATAATCTGCTTATGGTACCGATTTCCCTCTGCCACTTTACTGTCTGTTCCAATTGGTCTCTGAATTGCCAGTCTGCTGTAAACAAAGCAGACTTTATTTCATCTATCTCCCGCTCATTCAAATCTCAGTCTCATGGCCCTAACTGAGACCTGGATCAAACCAGAGGACACAGCCACTCCCAAGTGCCCTCTCAAATAATTTCACTTTTTTTCACACCCTCACCCGATTGGGAGGGGTGGAGGTACGGGTTTGCTCATCTCAAATGATTGGAAATTTGAGTCCATAACATCTCTATCTGGCAACAGTTCATTTGAATCACACTCAATCACCATCACTCACCCTGCTAAAATCCATGTTGTAGTTATTTATCGCCCGCCAGGTCAACTGCAACTTCCTGGAGGAGTTGGATATGTTACTCTCCAACTTTCCTGAAGATGGCACTCTGGTACTACTTGGTGACTTCAACATCCACCTTGAGAAACACCAGGCTGCAGATTTCACCTCTACTCACCTCATTTGACCTTGCCGAAAGTGTCTACTACGGCTACTCATAAATCAGGTAACCATTTGGACCTTATCTACACACAATTACTGCTCCACAGACAACACTTTAGTTACTCCACTGCACACCTCTGACCACTTCTCATCACTCTTAACCTCATACTGACTCCTGTCACAACACACAGTAATCCGCAGATCACCTTCGCTGCACTCCACGCCGCTCTCCCCTCTCGCCCCATCCACCATGGTTTCATCCTCACTTCCTCCACTGTCTCAGTTCTCAGCACTGGACACCAACAGTGCTACTGACACTCCTTTTGCTCCACTCTAACATCTTGGCTTAGACAGCGTTTGCTCCCTTCTCATCCAGACCAGCCCGCACTCTCCTCTGCTGCCCCTGGGTGTCTGATGTTCTCCGTGGAACATCGCTAGAACTCAGGGCAGCAGAGAGGAACTGGCGCAAATCAAGAACGCTTACTGACCTTATCTTTATCAGTCTCTTCTCGCTTCTTTTCTCTGCAAATGTCTCCACTGCCAAAACTACATACTATCCCAACAAAATCAACAACTGGCGCCGCTGTGTTTACAACATTACATTACAAAATGGCGCCACTGTGTTTGGTCGCTGCTCAGGAACGCTCCGCCAAGACTGTGCTTTTATTTACTATTTTACTTTCTTTTACTCTCAGTTTTTACAAACTTATCATCTGCATTGATCTACTACGCACAGCAAAACTCTTTTTGGACATTGGTTACCTCTACACTGACTGTTTCAGGACACTTTCGCCGATCCTCTGTGGCCATCTGAGATTCTTCGAACGCCGAGTTGAACAATGGACAGAGCCAGCGGCGAGAACAAAGAAACACCGTGGGAAACGCTACTGGTATCCGTGAACAGACTGAGGAAAAGGGCATTCAGACCTCCTCTCCCGAGCATTCTTCTAGCAAATGTTCAATCCTTGGATAATAAGATGGACGCATCTTAGAGCCAGGATAAGTTTTCAACGGACATGAGAGACTGTAATATCTATTGTTTGTCTGAAACATGGCTCACGCCCGCGTCCCGACACAGCTGTGACGCCGCCGAGAACTTTCTGTTTTTCGGATGGACAGAACAGCCGAGGCCGTAAATCCAAAGGCGGTGGAGTGTGTTTCATGATCAACAAGAAATGGTGCGATCCCAGGAACATCACCATTCTCTCGCGGGTCCTGCTCACCTCATCTGGAACATTTAACAATCATCTGCCGCCCATTCTATCTGCCGAGGAGTTTTCTGCGTGTTGTCGCGACCGCCGCTTACATCCCACCGCAGGCAGACACAGCGCTGGCTTTATCTGGCCTTTCATGATGTTGCCAGCGCGCCATAAACCAACATCCCGACGCGGCATTCATTGTCGCTGGCGCATTTTAACAAAGCAAACCTAAAGAAAGTCCTGCCAAACTTTCACCAGCACGCCTCCTGCCCCACACGAGGAGCAAACACACTGGATCACTGCTACTCCGCTTAAGAACGCCTATAAAGCGCTGGTCACTTCCAGCGCTTGGCAAATCGGATCATGCCGCCATTTTCCTCACCCAATACAAACAAAAGCTCCTCCAGGAACCCCGTGAGGCGGGAAGTTGCTGGTCACCCCACTCAGAGACCGCCACAGGCAGCTCTGGGCGATGTGGATTGGGACATGTTCCGAGCGCAGTTCAGCTGACGAAGCGCAGTTCACAGACGCGGGCGCTTTTGCTTCATCAACACGCTTACAGAGCAAGCCACGCAAACAATAACAATAACGCCCTTCTCAAATCAGAAACCGTGGTGGACAATTCAATCCGCTGCAGGGCAGTGAACGCACGCACTGTTGCTTACAACGCCTGGGTCTCCATTCAGGGAATATGAATGAATACAGATCGCCCTGCTATGCTCTCAGACGAGCAGTTAAAGCCGCGAAACTCCGCTATAAAGACCGAGTGAGTCTCATTTCCAACTCAACGACTCAGCGCGCATGTGGCAAGGTCTGAGGTCCATCTGCTCCTTTGGATCTAAATCCTCTGCAGAGGCAAGCGCTGATCCGCTGCTCGTGAACGAAGTTAAACTTCTTCTATGCTCGCTTTGACTGTAACCGCTGGGTAACGCGACTCCGCCAAGTGGGCTGTTAGAGGAAATTACTCAGAGCAGCAACAATCACGCGGATCTCTGTCTCGGAGGATGAAGTTCGAGAGCACTAAGCTACGTGGACGTGGACGCCAGGGAAAGCTGCTCGGCCGGGATGGTATTTCAGGTCGTGGTTCTGCGGTCCTGTGCTGATCAGCTCACCGGTTGTTTACATCTATCTTTAATGAGTCCTCGCTACATCTGTGGTCCCCACCTCCTCGGGGCAAAAATCCACCATCATCCCTGTCCCTAAGAACAGTAAACCCTCTTGCCTAAATGACTATCGTCCAGTGGCTCTCACGCCTATAGTCATGAAGGTCTTTGAGAGACTCATTAAAAACACCATTTGGCGCTCTTCATTCCTGACACTTGGACCTCTTCAGTTTGCCTATCGTCCCAATAGATCGACTGAAGATGCCATCTCTCATGTCCTCCACCTCCCTCACTCACATCGACAGCAAAGTGGGAACTACGTAAGACTGCTATTTATTGACTATAGCTCAGCCTTTAACACCATAGTTCCCACCAAGCTAACCTCCAAACTCCTGGATCTCGGCCTGAATCCTTCTCTGCCACTGATTGAGGACTTCTCCTCACTGGCAGGCCTCAGGTGGTGAGAATAGGCCAGTCCACCTCCACCTCCATCACCCTGAGTGTGGGAGCTCCACAGGGCTGTGTCCTGAGCCCCCCCTGCTCTACTCTCTCTACACGCATGACTGTTTGTCCACACACAGCTCCACCTCTATCATCAAATTTGCTGATGATACTGTTGTCCTGGGCCTCATTTCCAACAAACAATGAGACGGCATACTTGGACGAGGTGGAGCATCTAACATCATGGTGCAGGACAACTGTCTTCTGAATGTTGGCAAGACCAAAGAAATGTAGATTGTGGACTTCTAGAAAGAGACAGCAACGGACATACTCCTCAAGTGATCAGCGGGT
>JAGHMJ010002608.1:0-11546 GCA_018749465.1 Paracanthobrama guichenoti
TGAAGAAAACTCACTTGCTGCTTTTGGTTCACTGGGTCTTTAAGTATATTTGATTGTGCTAAAGTGGAACTATTGAAAGTATACTTTAGGCAAACTTTAAATATCTTGTATTTTAAAAATGTATTCATTATTTATACAGTGATCATACTATCCTTACTAATACTGATATTAAAACACATTTTAGGCTTAATATTAAGAAATGTGCATTGTGCAATAAAGTATTCCATATAAAGTTTAATTATAATATTTATATCAGTAAGTCTCAAGCGATGTGTCAGTAAATGCGTTAATGGATTTGTAGTATACTTAGTATGAAACAAATGTATTTTAAATTAAATTTTTTCACTAGGGTACATTTGGCGCTTCAACCATCATCAGGCACAATGTCTATATTCTCTGCATAGCTTATGGAGCCGTTGGCTCTATTAGAAGTGTCACATTGACAGGTGATGCAGTGTTGATAGTTATTTGATCAATGTATGTGTACAATGGTCACTCATATGGAATGGAACAATTCATACATTTTAGACGGACACCCCAAGGTATTGTAGTGAAGGTATCAAAGTGAGCGATTAACTACAGATGAACAGGATTTAGAGAACAGTGAGTGACATTAAACAGAGCTACTATTGCATTTTTATCCCAAACTTACAAAACCCCAGCTATAATAAACATACCCACTGTATGCTATGCCATATCACTGGTAGAACAATCAGTGACCGGCTACATTTATGACCAAATTGTAAAGCTTGTCAAGCGTCTACAGTGTGGTACTATAGGTCACGCCCTCCCCGTCTAACATTGAAACACTCAAGCTAAATAATTCTGGGGCTGCTATTGAACATTTTTCTTGCCCCAGTTTATATTATCCACGATCGTTCCAGGGCTTTATTTGGTTGATACTGGCAAACCCTCTTCCCAGCTGGAGAAGTCTTTACTTAGACCGCTTTCAGACACTACAAGCCCTTGTAGCAGTTTTTCCACACTACTGAACTCGGCAGCACTACACGTATTGTAAAACAGAAAATAAACTAATGGGGGTTAAGAAGAAAAGGAAAACCTGAAGAATGTTAAGATGAAAATATACTGTACATGTGACAGCTGGGTTAACCAAAAGACGTTTGTTCTGCAAGCACAAAAACCGTGGAAAATGCATAACAATTTGGAAGGAACCTGTACTGTGCGTAAACAGTTTTTCCACAGGAGCAATATCCAGGGATAATGCAACACACGCAACAGTTTCCCAGAGCTTTAACTCACGATTTTCCAGTGCCGCATTCCCAGGTTATGTTCAAATAAAAGGTTTCTTTTAAAAAATATGTTTTTACATCAAACCATGGGAAAGTGCTTGTAAGACCATTTCACTTAAAGCTAAGTGCTCTCATAAACAGCAATGCAGCGTGACATTGAGAAAACAATAACCAGTGATGAAAAGTTAGCATGCATGAAGAGTTGCATTGACAAGAAGCACAGTGAACAAGATCTAAAGAAACAAAGACTTAGCTTTCATTTTGAAGCACATGAAGTTACTGAAGCTTTTAATTCTGCTAGGGTGTGTTCCTTTATGCTCAAATATAGGTGTTCTTTAAGTCAACATGAAATCAACAATGACCCCATTTACTTTTTTAATACCCATCTCTCTGGACTTACTGTGCACACGATTCATCTGTGCATGTTATTCCAAAGAGAAAAAAAAAATGTTTGTTTCATCAAAAAGTACTTGCTCACCTCTGAAATGACTTTGATGTCACAAATAGCCTAATGTTTTTCAAAACTTTCTGGAATGTAACGCCCACTTTTCACAATTCAATAATTCCCCAATTGTTCAAATTAAAACCTTCATTCATCTTCGGAACATAAATTAAGGTATTTTTGATGAAATACGAGACTATTCTGACCCCCCATAGACAGCAACGTTATTACCACTTTCAAGGCCCAGAAAGGTAAGATATCGTTAAAATAGCCCATGTGACTACAGTGGTTCAACTTTAATGTTATGAAGCGACAAGAATACTTTTTGTGCACAAAAAAACCCACAAACAATTTCTCTTCCGTGTCAGTCTCTGACGCACGTGACACAGGAGCCGGCCAATAATCAGCCGTCATTCTGACGTAGAACCCGGAAGCAATGTGAACAGCATCAAAGACTGACACAGAAGAGAAAAAATTGCACACAAATTTCTTGTTGCTTCATAACATTAAAGTTGAACCACTGTAGTCACATGGACTATTTTAATGATGTCTTTACTACCTTTCTGGGCCTTGAAAGTGATAATGCCGTTGCGGTCTATAGGGGGTCAGAAAGCTCTCAGATTTCATCAAAAATATCTTCATTTGTGTTCCGAATGACATGATGGTGAGTAAATGATGACAGAATTTTCATTTTTGGGTGAGCTAACCTTTCAAATAGTATTATTTGACTTGAAAATGCATCAACTTATGGTAATAAATGTTTTTCTTGCTGACTTTAAGATGATGTGATGTAAATGGTAAGGTTGCAGTGACATGAGACAGCTGATGCCCCAGTGCTTGCAGGGCTAAGTTAGGAGGGAGGGGACATTCTCTGCCTCCCAGCTTTAATGGTAACACGATGCCCAGTATTTGATGTGGTTTTAACCATCTATTTTGAAAGGATGACAAAACGTTTTACAATTCCAATGTCCGATTATTACTAAGACCCCCAGACTTTGTACCCGAAGGCCTAACTCTATCTCGCTTTTCATTTTTTTCATTCTCTCTCTCTCTCTGCTATGTTCCCCCGATCAGATCTTGATTACACCCCTAAAGAACATTTCGTCATAAATTGTGAAATCAGCACCTTTCTAAACTTCAACAGGCACTTCCAATGTATATGTTTCTCAGCTTTAATGGAGACGTATACATGCAATTTTATGGTGATGCTGAAATGTCAGTAGTCAATATGTCTATGAGAAACATCTGCCCTTGATAACAGAACACCCTTGAGATAAACACACTTCAGATGCTTTCAAAGGCCCATCAGTATTAAACACAACTGAAGCTTATTATAGCCTATTTGTTCATTACAATTAAGAACATTTTCCAGCAAATTTCTCATTACTGTAATGCATCTGGGCATTTTACTTATTGTGATTGAAATTATTCTGAAGGATAATTCTCATTAGATTCTTATTACAATAATACCGTCATTCTTTATGGGCGTTTTGCGATACACAAATTAAAATGGGGTGGCAAAAGATGGGTGGAAAATATAATTTCTTTCTTTGACATGTTCTTGAAAGATTTCCGTAGATTCACCTGTAAATGACTCAACTGTAATCAAACTCGACCTCAGAATGACTCACACTTGGCTGTCTCTACACCAGTCTGCTTTAGTTAACACAATAAATATTCACCTGCATCATCCTCTGCAGGCTCTATTATTTTATGAACCGCAGATAGTGCAATGGTAGCCTTTCCCCAAGCAAAATTCGACCCAAGATTCTTTTAACGCTGCAAATATTTTACATGCAGCTAAGTGATGATCCACCAGAGGCCAGTGTGAAGGGACCACGGCCGCAGGCAATGCACTGAATATAGGCTATATCTCACTTTCCTCCACTTCACCACCTCTAGCTCAATCCTATTCTACACAGACGACATGTGCTCAGCCAGTGCTGAAGCTAGTGAGAGCCCAAACTACTTGATTGTTGATGTAAAACAGGTGGTCGTATGGTGACACAATGTGTTCAGCAGGTTTTGCATGCTGCAAATAATAGTTTTGCTGAACAGCAGCAGGCATAGCTTACAGTAGCAGCTTTGCTTATCATTAAACAGATTTATTTTAAATTCAGCGGGTCAAATGTGAATAATACAGGTGCATCTACCGGATCACATCAATTATGTGTTCTTTTATTACGACAGCTACACTAATGGGTGTGTCAAAATGGCAGAAGGAAATTTTGGCAATACGATTGTGATATTTATAGACACTTGTTCTACAGCAATGCTAAATAGGATGTGAAAAATCTGAGCCATGTAAAAACGTCTGATCTGGCATCTGGAAAGCTACAGTACAAAGTAATTTAATAATCAGGATTTAATAATTTCCTACTCAAGTGAGACATTAAAGAACATTAATTTGCTGGTTAACTAATAAGATAATTAATGTTATCTAGTAGTTTGTTTGTTTTTCAAGTCAGTGGAGAGTTCAAAAAGACTTTTTTTTAATCAAACAAACAATTAATAGACAATTTACTAAAGGAATTAAATGATATCAAATAATTAATAAACACAAAATAAACAAAGGCCCAAGAAAATCATTATTTTGATTCATATGTGCCCGCGCGTTTGTTCAAGTCCCCAGAGCTCAAATGTGCACAGTGAAAGTGCGTAAACAAACGAGGACCAATAAACAAACTAACACGGGGCGAGGAGATTGAGAGCTTAGCTTCTTCAAATTCATATTTTAACACACCTGAACGCAATTCCGGAAATACATTCCTCATCTTCAACCCCAAAGTCTCTCACCTCAAAGTTTCTGAGCAACGCACTTCTACCCCTCCTTAAGAAACAACTTCAACAAGGTGGGACAACATATCTTCTTCATGAATATCACTCATGACTAATGCAAATATAGCTTGCATAAAATATGACTAGATATTATTACAGCCGCAGAACAATAAAAGTGACCGCTCACCTCCTCTAATATCTGATCCAGTCGACTCCACAGGACGGGCTCCACCTGTTCCAGAGAGATCCAACTGGAGATACGGGGATCTCTGTCCTTTTCCAAACTGAGCACCCTGGACTGCAGATCCGACGTCCTCAGGTAGAGCAACACACACACTCCAAACGAGATCAAACAAACACAGATGGCACACACGTCCTTCCAGTTCGTCAAAATGCGCTTTTGGCAGGGATGCTGAACGCAGGTCCTCTCCTGACTGGACTGAGGTGATACTCGCAATTTCATGTCCTCCATGTCTGTGAGACGTAGCTTATATAGGCAATCAAATGCTTATCCACCACTTTATCAGGTTGAGCAGGGTCGTGTTCAAATAAACTGATTAAAGTTTTCCTTCCAGGCAATTGAACCGTTTTTCACGTGAAAATATCAATCTTCAAAACGACCTCATCAGAGGCATGCTGCTCATCCAAGTGCATGGAGATACTGGTTCAGTGAGGTCCGGCTCTAGTGGGAGTCCGTGTGCTTCGCTTGTGCCATTTGACGGGTTTCTCTGACTGCTGAGCGCTTGAGTCTCTCTCGGAATGAAACCTGACACACACACACACACACACACACACATAGACTACACGGCTCTGCAGCGCTCACCACGAGACCCTTCGCTTCTCTGTCGCGGACAAGCCCCTCCTTTCGATTTATCCAGGCTAAACGGTAGGGCGGGATTCACGGAGGAGCTGACCCCGGCTTTGATCCGGCTCTGGATATCCGATATTTTTAGGTGCACTCACTGAATCAACGCGTAAAGTGGACATGATAAGCACGCAATCGTTAAAGTAAGAGAAACTGATTCTTCATATCTAGATCCAAGGTGTGAGTTATAAGTAACGTTTCAGTTACTAAAACATTAGATTACAATAGTCAGAATGCATCAACTCCAGCCACAACCATAGCTACATGTATTGGGATTGAAGAGAGTTATATGAATAATGTTTTCAACAAACCACTTAATTATTACAGTAATTATTAAGTGGTTTGCTGAAAACATCATTCATTCAGTAAATCAGTCTGGGATTTTTATATTTCTCAGATGTTGCTCTGGCATATCTCTAACTTGTAAACATATAGGCCTAAACTAATATAAACGTTGTCTGATGACATACAGTCAAAGTATACTATAGCTATAAAATGAATGTAGATCTATTTTTATCTTTTTTTTTAAAGGCACAATATGTCATTTTTGCAGCTAGAGGTCACTTTTAAAACAACAAAACACTTTTAAAAAAACTTGATGACGCCTTGATTTCACCGAATCATGGGAGTTGTTGTCTTCACCTCTACAGCCGGTGGAAAAGAATCCGACTCGGGCAGAAATCATATTCATGGATGAACTAATGTAAAGATTTATTAACGTTACTGTAGTATGAAGCAGGGTGGGGCTGAAAGCCACTGGAGCAGAACAAGGCCGCTGGAGTGATTGCTAATGAGAGACAAGCGCGAGAGCAGTGGAGCTTTTATTTTCTGTTGATTAATGTATCCAAACAGTTGCTCACCTGTCTGATAAACACATAATGTATTAAAGCGTCTTTGGTGTTTCAGTGGTTTCTACAAAATAAAGTCAAGAAAATATATAACAGTCTTCTAGTGGTTTTTAGATATTTTAATCCAAAAGTTTTACATATTCTGCCTTTAAAGCAAGGGTTCACCCAATAATGAAAATTCTTCCGCATTTACTCAACCTCAAGTTGTTTCAAACTTGTATACATTTCTTTCTTCTGCTTAACACAAAATATATTTTGAAGAATATGGGTAACCAAGCAGTTGACAGGCCCCGTTGACTTCTATAGTATGGGGGGGTTGGACTGTTTGGTTACCCATATTCTTCAAAATATCTTCTTTCAGGTTTTAAGGTTTGAGTGGACTATCCCTTTAATGGATCAGTCAGTCAACAATCTAAAATTGTCTGTTTGTTTTGAACTAAAAGTTTATTTTGTAGCCAAAGCACAAAGTAGGTTAACACTGCTAACGGTTATG
This sequence comes from Paracanthobrama guichenoti, assembly GCA_018749465.1. Lineage (NCBI taxonomy): Eukaryota > Metazoa > Chordata > Actinopteri > Cypriniformes > Gobionidae > Paracanthobrama > Paracanthobrama guichenoti. The sequence continues at coordinate 6,677 of JAGHMJ010002608.1, forward strand.
TCTAATTTCCCATCCCTCCTTTTAATGAATGCCTTGGACACAAGTATACTTATAAGTAGTCATTTTAGCAGACATCCGTTTATCCGAAATGACTTACCGTACACTTATTACAGGGACAATTCCTTTGGAACAACCTGGGGTTACACTTCAGTGATGGTTCATTGACTTTATGAGTCTCAAACCTGCACTCTTGGTAACCAATCCAGCTCTTTAACCAGTGCAGCACAATACCTCATACATTAGATACTGTAACTATAAAATGCCAGTTTATTGCCATCACAAATGTTAAAATGTTAATCCTTGCTCCGCATATGGTGTCAAAGGATCAGGCTGTTTAACAAGTAAAATGAAATGCCATAGATGTCATTGCTTTGACCTGAGATTCATGAATTTGTGTTTATGTCAATATAATATTCCCATTCGTCTTTCAAAACATTCCTATTGCAATTTGTAACTTTTTCACAGGTGGCTGTAAATTCCTAATGAATCTGTTTGAGAAAACTTTATCAGCAAGAGGTAAAAAAAAAAAAACTAGCCTCCCCCTCATCAATCTTTGCCACCTCCACCACTAAGTCTCTGATTATTCTCTGCTTTCATCACAATCTGTGTTGAGTGAGTTGGAGTGAGTAAGGAAGGGCTCTTCATTTGAAAAATAAACAACAAATTGTCCCACCTAATCAAAGTCTGCAGCAATAGAACAATGCAAACTTGCATTTTTATCACCAAATATCTCTAAAGAAGAATGTTTCTAGACTAAACAAGAAAGAAGACACAAAATAGTGCTTTCTAAAACAAGAGCCAGAACAAGGCAGGCCATGCACGAGGACAAAAGGACGATTGTCCTCTGTCCACAAAACACATGTGAGTTGGCTGTCAGGGGAGTACTTGGCTCAGCACAACTACTGCAAAGGGTTGATAGAGTGTACTGAATGATATCTAATTCTGCTCCTGACGCAAAGACCGCCTGAGCGCTGGGATGTGAGCCTTTCTGTCAAACTGGCAGCTAAGAGGGTGTTTGTATTTTTTTGCCAGCCATATATTTATGTGAGGCTTTTACATTGGTTTCAAAATACCTCTTTTAATAGATTTGCATTAATCTGTAAATTAAAGGTCATGCCAGTCATAATTACTACTTCATTTGTTTGCTGTTTTGCTGTCTGTAGCAACTAGGCCTGCGGTTAGCTGAGCAGATGAGCTTTGGACCTCCAGAACCAAGATCGCCGACCTCAAGCAGCGGCTGCTTTAATTACATTTACAAAACCGCACGGCAGATTAGATTATAGTACGTTTTCCACAGGCCCACAGAAAGCTTTAAAAAGCTAATAGTGAATTTCCTGGCCCACGTTGTGCAGCTGTGATTTTAGTCAAACTAAGAGATGTCCTTCCACTATCAACCACATCTGAGGCTCTGATGGCCCCACAGAGGTTCATTACATTGGAGAGTGTCCAAGGAGCCGAATGAACTGAATGTAATTGCCAGTTGATTTCAGGAATGAAAAATGAATCTGGAAATGAGTGTGATAGACTGCCTGTTCAAAATGATCTAATATCATTGTGCAATGTATTGCACAATTATACATACCCTGCTGAATATACAAGAAGGACATCAATTTTGAAGAAATACTAAATGTGAACACAAACTGTCAGATACATTTGTGACAGATTGTGGAAGCAGTCTTTTAACGGACAGGTTAAATTCTCAACATTGCAGAGAGAGTATCAGTGCATGAGGAAACAGCCCCTATTCGTTTTTTTTTTTTTTTTTTTTTTTTTTTTTTTTTTTTTTTCTTCTCTCAAGTACATCCCAGCACATTCACAAAGCAGAGCCATTTCATCTGGTTCACCATAATGCAAGGGCATCTGGACACAATTTGAACATGACAATTTTCTGGTCAACTACTTAGTAATCATGCAGTGAGTTCAATGTCCTTGAATGGGCACTGACAGTGAATGAGCTTTAAAGATTCAGTGTGTTCTCGCTCTAAATTTAGATGATTCTAAGAAGTATGGTTACTTTAGCCCAATTTTATCCATAGAATAATCCATCCATCCGTCCATCCATCCATCCGTCCATCCGTCCATCCGCCCATCCATCTATCCATCTATCTATGTAACAGATTGGGAGGTTTGGATATTTGTGCAGCAATCCTTTTGTTTTCCCCACCGTCTGGATGGGACTTAATTTTCTGTGAGAGCTGCAAAAGTACTTCTGAGGATGATGCAATGTATTGCGAGTGAATCTTTCTTCAGCTGTTCATTTATGATCCATCATTTTTCTTGCACTGTAAAGAGAAATGTTTTAGTGTCTTGCATTCAGCTCGGGCCTGCATTATTTCTTAAATATCAGGAAATGAATAAAACAAAATTCTTTTTCAGGGTCAGTCCCAATCCCAAGTAGTCAAACTGTACAACATAACAGCATCCTAGCAACCAGCCAAGACATCATAACATCCACATAGCAATGCCTTATCAACCAGCCAGTATACTTTAGCAATTACCTAGCAACACCAGAGCAGCCTAGCAGCCACTCTGAACACCTTAGATAGAATATAGAAAGACACACATCATTTTAAATCTTTCATAATACTGTCACAGCTTAAAGGCACAGTATGTAAGTTTTGCTGGCAGAGGTCACTTATTCAAAACAAAGGCGTAGCTTGATGACACTGTGAATGAGTGTGGGATCATGGCAGTTAGTTCACCTCCACAGACGATGGAAAGGAATCACAGTGCTGTTTTACATGGTTAAAACAATTATACTAAATACATTTTGAATGTATTGAAAGTTATGTTATAGCGTTACTCTGTGCGTTCGGTCGGTGGCTGGTATGAGACACTTGTTGCCCTTTCAGTAATCTAGATCGATATTAAAATATCATACTAATAAAAACAGGACGATTAAATGAATGCAATTAATTTTAAAATGTATTGTTATGATTATGCTATGTTGACAAAATAGTGTTTACTGAGGCATGGTAAAAACGTTACTCGCGGTGAATCAAACAAGTGATTCAAACAATAAGACTAACTGTGTTGTGCTGTTTCATTCGTTTTCTGTTGATAAATGTATATCCAAACAGTTGCTCGTCTGTCTAATAAAATACATACTATATTAAAGCGTCTTTGTTGTTTTACTTTTACTTTTATGCATTTGGCAGACGCTTTTATCCAAAGCGACTTACATTGTATTCAAGGTACACATTTTTACATTTTTTTGTCACTTCTTGCTTTACCTGGGAATCGAACCCATGACTTTGGCGTTGCTAGTGCCACGCTCTTATTGTTTGAGCTACAGGAAAGCTGTTTCCATGGTTTCTACGAAAATCAAGGGTAGTGCGGATATGACGTAATTGACAGGTGACACAAGGACACTGTCTGTAACACTGGTTAAAATAGATTTACCTGGATTCAAAAATTGTTGGAAATGTTAATAATATAAGTACACATATCACAAAATATATAGCATTGTTCTAGAGGTTTTTGGATATTTTAATCTAAAAGACTTACATATTGTGCCTTTAACTGCACAAGGCTTATAATTTTCAATCTTCAAATCTCTTCTGAAGCTGCCAAAGTTCTGCCAAACTGCTGTAATCTTCTAGGCCTTTTTTTGGTATATTTTTAAATAGTGACAGTATTTAAGCTATTACTCTTTTCTGAGAGTACAGCACATTTTCCAGCAGTAACGATCTGTTGAGTGAAAATTTTATTGTGTTTATACTTCATTACCATATACAAGAAATGTATCTTAGGTATGTACATCTAAAGGGAGACATGTGTTTTCCAGATTTCTCATATGTACTACAATTATTTGCTACAACATCACATTTTTGACAGAATTATTGTTTCATTAATCTTTTTCTACATCCTTCTTGTGATAGAACAGGTTATTCATTTACTTAATAGGTATTCTTGTCTTGGTCATGTTTGCGTTTGAATGGGAAAAAGAGATTTAGGTCTCTAAAGACAGTTTTGCCTGCTAAACTAATACTTAATACTAAACAGTCTGCTTCAAGAGCACCCTGGTGATGATTGAGAAATCAGAACTGTGGTGCATTTATCGTGCGGTTAGGAGATCTTTTAGAGTGTGGTGCTGAAGGATAAATATTATGGGATGTGATTCTCAAAGGTTTTTATGCCTCCAAATTCAGGTCAGTGACTCACTAACCACACATGCATTTGATGATATCTTATTAAAATGTAATCACTTATTACGCTGCTAAGAATAACTCTTTGTAAACACAAATAATGGCCCAGATGGTTGACCTTAAAAATTAACATATTTTTACACAGTAGGTATTTTTTCTATATATTTTTTTAAATAATCAGTTTTAATATTTAAAACATCATATTCTGTAATCTAAAAATTCTGATGCTACTTATATTTACAAGGGAAAAATTATTCTTCAGTATATTCTTATAATATATAATGTTAGTGAAATCTTTTGTTCCAGAACTTTTCATGATTTTTTTAATTTTTCAGATTTTTAATTTTCTCCCTGACCATAAATTAAGTGGCCCTTTTTTTGGTGTTGTGTCTTTAAAGGGGTGGTCAAAAATCGCTGATTGGTAATGCCATTGCATCATTGCAGCTGCCGAAATTCCGGTTCCCATAGAAACCCGAAACTCGCACTTAGGACTGCACATGCACACTCATCTAGCCTGAAAAACAAGTTTTTATTTAATGCTATTTCATAATAGGAAACAATATTTATGGGACAGTTCATGTTAGATTTTGTTGCTGATTTGAAATCTGTATTATATGTATTATATATTTAATTGCGAGTTCGGCAAGCAGTTTCTAGAGATTCTAGGATACCCCCATTCAAATAGATAGGACTTGGTCTTGTATGCCAGTAATAGCTGTCCG
>JAGHMJ010002610.1:0-217500 GCA_018749465.1 Paracanthobrama guichenoti
CTAATATTTCTAATGATTACACATTTTATTTTGAAACATGCATGTGACCCCAGTCTATAATGCAATGAGACAGCTATGCTTTAAAAAACAAAAAAAAAAACTGATTTACTCACAAATATAGTAGCTGCAGCTGTCATAGACTAGTGAAATAAGTTAAGTAAATAATATAATTTTATATTGATTTTACATTGGCATTATCTAAACTTTACACATTTTTATTTATTTATATATAACTTTTTGCTCACCAACCATGTGGCTAGCTGGTATTCCAAAATTACTAGCTACTCGGCATTTTTACTGTCCACAGTGTCTTCGAAGTCTGTCATCGATACCATGGGTAAAAATTGCCATTTATATATTTTAATATTATCTCATAATTTTGCAGCAGGTATATTAGGCTCCTGTCACACAGATCCATTATACTGTTACTACATGCATTTTCTTTCTCAACTGTTTCCATTATTTTAAAACATAACTGTCTGTTTACATGAATACTCACGCCAAGTGAGGGAGGCAACTTCGCTGTTGGAGAGAAGAGAGAGAGATCGAGAAATCTATATCCATCCATCCATCCATCCATCCATCCATCCACTCACCCTAAAGGATTATTAGGAACACCATACTAATACTGTGTTTGACCCCTTTCGCCTTCAGAACTGCCTTAATTCTACGATGGCATTGATTCAACAAGGTGCTGAAAGCATTCTTTAGAAATGTTGGCCCATATTGATAGGATAGCATCTTGCAGTTGATGGAGATTTGTGGGATGCACATCCAGGGCACACAAGCTCCCGTTCCACCACATCCCAAAGATGCTCTATTGGGTTGAGATCTGGTGACTGTGGGGCCATTTTGAGCTACAGTGAACTCATTGTCATGTTCAAGAAACCAATTTGAAATGATTCGAGCTTTGTGTGACATTATCCTGCTGGAAGTAGCCATCAGAGAATGGGTACATGGTGGTCATAATGGGATGGACATGGTTAGAAACAATGCTCAGGTAGGCCGTGGCATTTAAACAATGCCCAATTGGCACTAAGGGGCCTAAAGTGTGTAAGAAAACATCCCCACACCATTACACCACCACCACCAGCCTGCACAGTGGTAACAAGGCATGATGGATCCATGTTCTCATTCGGTTTATGCCAGAATTCTGACTCTACCATCTGAATGTCTCAACAGAAATCGAGACTCATCAGACCAGGCAACATTTTTCCAGTCTTCAACTGTCCAATTTTAGTGAGCTTGTGCAAATTGTAGCCTCTTTTTCCCTATTTGTAGTGGAGATGTGTGGTACCCGGTGGGGTCTTCTGCTGTTGTAGCCCATCACGCCTCAAGGTTGTGCGTGTTGTGGCTTCACAAATGCTCGCTGCTGCATACCTTGGTTATAACAAGTGGTTATTTCAGTCAAAGTTGCTCTTCTATCAGCTTGAATCAGTCGGGCCCATTCTCCTCTGACCTCTAGCATCAACAAGGCATTTTCTCACCCACAGGACTGCCACATACTGGATGTTTTCCCTTTTCACACCATTCTTTGTAAACCCTAGAAATGGTTGTGCATGAAAATCCCAGTAACTGAGCAGATTGTGAAATACTCAGACCGGCCCATCTGGCACCAACAACCATGCCACGCTCAAAATTGCTTAAATCACCTTTCTTTTCCATTCTGACATTCAGTTTGGAGTTCAGGGAGATTGTCTTGACCAGGACCACACCCTAAATGCATTGAAGCAACTGCCATGTGATTTGGTTGATTAGATAATTGCATTAATGAGAAATTGAACAGGTGTTCTAATAATCCTTTAGGTGAGTGTATATATATATATATATATATATATATATATATATATGTTTTGTTATGTGTGCATATATATGAAGTAGAAGAATGACCCAAATCCTTTGTGTCTCAATGCTACAACACAATAAAAAGGGCTGAACAGTTTTTATATAAAAATTATGTTATATCAGACAATGCAGATGCTTTTGTCCTGAAAGAAAGAAAAAGTGGAATAAGTGTTGGCGAGAGAGATTGTGTTGGTGTTAAACGCCCTCAGAGATGCAGCCAGAAGTCTTACAGAAACACCGCATTTATATTCATTCTGTTTCATCTCAAATGTCTCTCTGACAGAAATAAAAGATTAATTTCAGAAACATCAGATAAATATATATGTTGTTTATGTGGTTAATACGTTTATGCGTGTGTGTTTTGGTACATTTGCATGATTTGCCTGTTTGTATTTTCTTACAAAAAAATTAAAACTGAATTCCTGTGGAAACAAATTGCAGTCATATGAACAGAACAACACACACACACACTCTCCCTCGAGCAATCTCCATCCCTGTGCATCCCCAAATCCGATCAAACCAGATCACAGGGGAATGATGGATTCATCTATCCTTCCCCTCTTGCTCACGGACACACATTAATGCTCATGCAGTCGGCCTCTTCTCAGAACGAAAACACAAACTATTCACATGTCATGCACAGAAACGAAAAGGAGCAAATGGTTTATTCACTCTCAAATTTCCTCCTGTGTCAAGCTCTTGAGGAAAGGATGTGCTAAAAGAGAGGGAGAGGTGAGAGAGAATCTGAAATTCCTCCCATGATCATTAAATAATTTAGAGACACCGCCCACTGATCATTAGAGACGGAACAGAGGAAAGCACGGCGGGAGGGGAGAACGAGGAGATTGCGAGAGACGGGAAGCAGGAAAAGTGGGTGTAATGGAGTGGAGGATCTTTATTAGAGGCAGAGAGAGAGAGAAAGAAGCTGGAAGATGAAGAGAAATCTTCCAGTTTTAGAAGAAGTTTTCATTGTCGTCTTTGAACCACTGCCGCGTCTGAGGGAATAATACACAAGCATGCGATCAGAGGGCTTGAACGTCTGCATTAATGAAGTGGAGATAAATCTCACATGATTAATTCTGATTTGTCTGTCCTCCTCCAGAGGTTGTGTTGGGATTAATTAGCACTCTATTCACAGTGGTAGAATTTTATTCGATTGTTTGGAGTATGAGCCAATCTTGGTTTCACTATTCATAGCAAATACTTCAGACAAAACTGTACTTTTTCTTAAAGTATTCCTATAATTTGTTTTTGAGGTGTCATACAACAGGTTTTAAAAATGCTTTAATTTTCTCATAATATACATTGCACATCATTTTCAATGATTCTCAAACAACCTCTAAATCCCTCCTTCCGTGGGCTACTCTGCTCTGATTGGCCAGACGGCCCAGTGTGTTGTGACTGATCTACCAGTTACATCGCTTGTTGGAAGCTAAACGGCCATTACCATATTTCAGCTCAGGAGGCTTTCCTCACTCAGTGACTGCACACACTGTAAAGACAGTCAATTTTACCATATCAAACTCGAGAGTCCGATGATGAAACACTGGAAGAACGTTCTGCTCAGAGTCGTCCTTGCGCAGAGAGGTTCAGGTTGAATAACCTCTATCGCAAGGACGACTTGAGCAAGACATTTCTCAGTGATACGCTACTCATTTTGAGGTACATTATGAGATGTTGCAGCTATAATTCCTCATCATCAGCATTAACAAGTGTGTGTCCATCAACAAACCAATGTGTATATTTCTATGCGTTTCTCTTTTTAGGTAATAGTGGCCTAAAAGTATTTCAGTAAGACAGTAATAACGCGAGTTAGCTGGAAATGTACACAATATAAAACACAAAACTATGTTTTTGAACACCCGTAGAAAAATATATACGCCAATAATTATTCATACGTAGAGGTTGTGAATCTGAGGAGCAAGCTGGTCCAAAAACTGGGTAATAAGCCAGCTTTCAAGAGCAAGCGTTTTGCAAATCCCACATTGAACACCGAGATTTGAGAAGCAGTCGCCAGTAAAATTGACGTGTTTGAGGGCGGGCAAGTTGTTCGCGGACGGACAACGTGACTACATAGGCAGGTATTATGCAAATGTCTTATCTAGTGGCGAGAACCATTACACAGTGGGATTAGAATTAGAAATACAGATGATTCGCTTAGGCGCTCAGAGCCAATTCTTTCTTTGAGAGACAATAACTTCACATCGACTTTGTAACGTTTACATTCACAAACAGCTGTATTACACACTGCATGAAAGGGAAAATTTGAATATTCAAAAAACCATAATGGGGCAATTTAAAATATATATTTGTTTAAAAAAAAAAAAAAAAAAAAAAAAAAAAATTATATACATTCAAAAAGTACTTCCCTATGTATAACAGTGTTCTATTTTTCCTTCTGGTCATAAAACCAAGTCAGTTACATAAAAAGGTTTGAATCAAAAGTAAGATTAATTACATTTTGGCTAACTGCTAGTTGTCGATTACTGTAATTAGGAGATTTCAACTTGTAAAAAAACATCCTCATAGAGCTTCAAAATTACAGCTTGTAAGCTGGGAGTTTTCAGAGAGCTCCCTACTTGTACCATGTGACCATGTAACACCTGACTACTGCAGATTAATTTAGGAGTTGATAGTGTTGACATATAAACACATAATTCCCAGCCCAACAATGTGAAAAGCTCAAAGTAGAACGTCAAGTGTTGTCATCTCAGAATTACTTTAATAACAACATTGAGTGAATGCAGCATATGTTTATGTAATTGGCTCCTTGGTCTCTAATCCATTTGAGCCTCTGCTGTCGGGCAGAGCTAAAGATTCTGTCCATGAAGACTTAGAGGCCAGTGCAGCCAGCAGTAATCAAAAGCAGAAGACCTACAGGCAAAAAGACCTGCAGGCATTTTCGGTCTACAAATCGTGCCTGGAGTTCAGGCCAGGTGACACCCACGTGGTACTGAGACCCTGGCCTGGCTATGTGCCCAAGGTTCCTACCACTCCCTTCAAGGACCAGGTAGTGAACCAGCAAGCGCTGCCCCTGGAGGAGCTAAAGGCCCACTGGATAGTGGATGCCATCACCTTGGCTTACCAAGCACAAGGTGTGTCCTGTCCACTCAGGGTACAAGCACACTCTACTAGAAATGTTGCATCCTCCTGGGCACTGGCACATGGCACCTTGCTGTCAGATATCTGTAGAGCTGTGGGCTGGTACTGGTACTGGCCTGGGTATATATGAGTGACCCCGGGATCCCATATGTTTTCCACGGTGGCGCCTACGGAAGTGTCTTTTCCTTGAGAGAGCCCCCTTCAGTGGGGCTGGAGCCCTCTTACTTGTGGACTACGGCTCAGCAGTTATACCCCACATTAGTGTCCCACTGAAGGGGGCTTCCATAGGGTACAATGTGGGTTCAGAAGTGACCAACAGGGAACGAGGACACATACGTAACTGACATTTCTATGCAATGAAATGAAAGTCAAGTTTACTTTCATTGTATGGGCAAAAGAATTCTTCAAAATACCTTTCCTAATAGAACGACATGGGAGGGGTGACAGACCCTTTAAGACAGACCACTGGAATTTGGTTGAACACCTACATTTAATACTTCTGCGGTTAGAGGTTTTGAAAAAGTAAGAGCAACTGTAATACTGATACTTACACTTACACTTAAACTCCACTTATTACAAGCCTTACACAGGCTATGTAAAATCTCACAAATCTCTACTTTGGCACACCAGCCAAGATCTAGAGTGATCGCATAAAGGCTTTCGGTCTGATCCCATGTGGATCTAGAGAATTGTGCCCTGCCCGACAAGACCACTACTATTGTGCCCTTGAACGAAGCACTTAAGCACACGCTGCTCCATGGGGAAATCTGGTTAATGACATCCAACCTATTTGACCCAGAGTAGATGCTCCCCTCCCCCACCATCTGCAGCTTACAAAAGACACATTGGAAAAGAAAAGGTGAACAGCTATGATGTCTGATGAAACTGACTATTTATTAATCACAAAAAAATAAAAATAATAATAAATAAATAAATAAATCAATTTCAAAATATGACAATTGATGTTTAATAAATAATAATAATTATAGTATATATTATATTTATATTATTATATGTTATTTTTAAGTTTTAAGTTAATTTTTTATATATATTCTTGATATATTTTTTAAATATATATTTAAAAAAATCATTAAAATAAAACAAAAATGTTGGCAAAATATTATTTGCATTGCATGCATTGCATTTGGTGATAAGACAAGCATTGTTATGTGTCAAATGTAGAGTTGCAATGAATCAAAAAATATTAATTTTACATGAAGCATTACATTAAGGTGATAAGGAATGTATTCTGTCCTCTGCATGCGTGTGCATTGCTAAACATTTGAAGTGATGAAGAGGCTTCAATGACCACACAGATAAAGAAGTACATTTTTTCCTCTTTACTTGACTTTCTAGAGTGCAATCATGTTGTTTAATGTTAGACATGACATAACAGAATTGGTTGTGACGTGTCCAGAAACACAAATCTAAAAACATGCTGTTTGACTTATAATTTTCTTAGAACAAGCGTGAAAAAGATTTACTCAAAATGTTTTAAAGTATGCAGGAGATCTGGTGTTGTTCATCTACTGTTTTATAAATACTGTGCATTCTAGAATCCTAAAATGATCAAATCGAAGGAATGTAGAAGATTGTGGACAGCCGGTTAAGCAAAGTTTTGATCATGTTGATCATTTAGAATTTTGTGTATCGAATATGATAGGCTTTATAGGGTTTAAAGTCCATTTTGAGCACGGAAAAAGTCTGGTCAGTTTAAAATCCGGAATACAGCACTGAACTGAATTGATTCAAAGCATTTTCTGACACTGCATAAATGGCCCTGTTTACACCTGGTGTTAAGATGCGTTTTGGTTGGATCGAGGGAGACACAGTCACGTTTACACCTGCTGTTTTAATGTCTCGTGTCCACTTTCAACCACAGTCCTGATTTCTTCGAGGGGAGGGTCTATGGGCGGGTAAATGTATGGGCTTTTTCAGATCTTTCAATCTAATGTACGAAATTAGCTCACAGAACAGGGCCTAAGTGTGTAGGCAGCCTAGGCACACTCTTTCAAAGTGATACAAGAACCTTAATTTTATATTTAACATGAGAATTTGGTGGAAATCTAGGTCATATCCCAGTGTGAGGCTAGTAGCTTATGTACAGTAGTTGTACCAAAGCATCCTGCTGCTCTTCCCCAGGAGAGTTAATTTGCTCTGGGCTTGTACGGACTGTACCACACGCATCCCTTATGTACCTGTCCTCCTTAAAGGGTCATGAAACCCTGTGTTTTAGCCCCAGTCAGTTCTTACCACAGTGAAGACAACACAGCAACGGCTTCTGATTCAGATTTATTATTTTGCTGTCATTAAAAGCATCAAATCTTCCCACAAAAAGGAGGCATCTTCTCATTGGATAAGGACAATATCATGAATAATTAAGAGACACTGGTGAGTCATCAATGTACTATAGGTGCCTTCAAGGCATATTGGTAATTACCGTAACGATTCTGAACTGTAAAAATCCTTCACGTGCTTATAGAACTTGGAATTACAATGTGTAAACTCGTAATTTTCCGAGAGCTACGATGTACCATGTGGCCACTGTACCACCTGACCACTGCTGGTGTGTTCGTCTTGAAACGCTGTGCAGATCGATCTGTATATGACATAATGGCACGAACGACATTTACAGCAATTACGACATGCCGTGAATGCAGCATACCATACAAGAAAACGTCACATCCGGTGAAGTTGATACGAAGACAAGTTTAAACCCTAAATTGAAATAGATCAAAAAGATTGAGGGTGTGTCTACACTTGTTGTTTGGTTCACTTGGTTTGTTTGTTCCAGACCAAAAACAAAAAAAACAAAAACACATTTAGTCCTGGTCCACTTAGAATTCACATTGGCATTTTAACACAGAACCTAAAGATACTGAACCTAAAGGTATAGGCATCCGTTCACAACCTGATTGGCCAGCTTTTATTACAAATATTTCTTGACAGAACTTACCGAACCAAAAATCCAAAACAGTGGCGTAGGCAGACTTTTATTTTTGGTCTGGCCTGAAGCAAAAGTGAGCGGGCACTTTCAAGATACCTATTGTGCAGTGGTGGGGGCATACATGTGCCATCCGCAAATTACACCTATGCTTTCAGGTAAAATAATGGACGGACTCAATATTCAGGTAATTTCAATTTTATTTTCTTTGATCCTATTGAAAAAATAAATCGTAGAACACACCTTGTAAAACCACCACGTCTCAGCCACGATAGTGCCCAGTCAGTGTCACTGTCAACATAAACCAAAACTGTAAATGCAACCTGTCCACATACAAAACATGAGCAGTGGTTACAACACACGTTAGTCAACTTATTTCCACTTTTCAAATATATTCTTCATTTTTATTGAAAATAAACGCCTTTCCGATCTGATATGTGATGGGAAAAGGAAGTAGAGCGAGTTCGGCAAAAGGTTGAATTGCGTCAAAACTTAGTGCCATGCACCTTATCCTTATGTACTGACAGTTACAGATGGTGTGTTACCGGCTTTACAGAATGAAACTGCGCTTGGAATCGAAAAGTCTTACTGCTATTTGCGGGCTGATGGATGGATTCTCTCCCCCACGTCAATGCAAGTTTTTAAAAGTCCTTTTATAGAATTTTGCGTCAGCTGCTGTTTATCTATCACACAACTGCAAATTATAGGCTAAGTGAATATGCAAACACTTCATGAACTCACAAGCGCGACATGCATGACACAGCCTGCCACCTAATTGCTTAACACAGCTGTCAATCAAACTCATCACTCATTATGCAGTGAGAAACTGCATTAAACTAAACTCATCTAAAAGGATTATTAGGAACACCTGTTCAATTTCTCATGAATGCAATTATCTAATCAACCAATCACATGGCAGTTGCTTCAATGCATTTAGGGGTGTGGTCCTGGTCAAGACAATCTCCTGAACTCCAAACTGAATGTCAGAATGGGAAAGAAAGGTGATTTAAGCAATTTTGAGCGTGGCATGGTTGTTGGTGCCAGACGGGCCGGTCTGAGTATTTCACAATCTGCTCACTTACTGGGATTTTCACGCACAACCATTTCTAGGGTTTACAAAGAATGGTATGAAAAGGGAAAAACATCCAGTATGCGGCAGTCCTGTGGGCGAAAATGCCTTGTTGATGCTAGAGGTCAGAGGAGAATGGGCCGACTGATTCAAGCTGATAGAAGAGCAACTTTGACTGAAATAACCACTCGTTACAACCGAGGTATGCAGCAAAGCATTTGTGAAGCCACAACACGCACAACCTTGAGGCGGATGGGCTACAACAGCAGAAGACCCCACCGGGTACCACTCATCTCCACTACAAATAGGGAAAAGAGGCTACAATTTGCACGAGCTCACCAAAATTGGACAGTTGAAGACTGGAAAAATGTTGCCTGGTCTGATGAGTCTCGATTTCTGTTGAGACATTCAGATGGTAGAGTCAGAATTTGGCGTAAACAGAATGAGAACATGGATCCATCATGCCTTGTTACCACTGTGCAGGCTGGTGGTGGTGGTGTAATGGTGTGGGGGATGTTTTCTTGGCACACTTTAGGCCCCTTAGTGCCAATTGGGCATCGTTTAAATGCCACGGCCTACCTGAGCATTGTTTCTGACCATGTCCATCCCTTTATGACCACCATGTACCCATTCTCTGTTGGCTACTTCCAGCAGGATAATGCACCATGTCACATCTTTGGGATGTGGTGGATCGAGCTTCGTGCCCTGGATGTGCATCCCACAAATCTCCATCAACTGCAAGATGCTATCCTATCAAGATGGGCCAACATTTCTAAAGAATGCTTTCAGCACCTTGTTGAATCAATGCTACGTAGAATTAAGTGCTAAATGACGCTACTCATCATAGTGGGCGGGCCTGTGCCCGTCAGGCCCACCCGCTGGCTACGCCCGATCCAAAACAATGCTGTGTGCTGGGCTAAATTTGCTCGCTATATGTGTATATCTACATACACTGAACAAAATTATAAACGTAACACTTTTGTTTTGCCCCCATTTTCATGAGCTGAACTCAAAGATCTAAGACTTTTTCTATGTACACAAAAGGCCTAATTCTCTCAAATATTGTTCACAAATCTGTCTAAATCTGTGTTAGTGAGCACTACTTCTTTGCCGAGATAATCCATCCACCAACTCCGGACAAGTTCTCTTTGCGTGTGTCCGCTTTGACTATCGTGACAGTCTGACATTAATGACAACTTAGATCTTACAGTGTGACATGGCTTACAGCGGGGATCATGTTCGTACAGTCTGACAAGGAACAATCATAAAGGACTATTATAAGGCTTAACTTAAATCTTGAAAATTTGTTTCATGACCCTTTAAGACCCTGAAACATGGATTGCTACACACATATACCACCTTGAAGACAAAACACAGCTATGTAACAGGGTCAGAGATAATGATGTGAAAACAGCTCTCCCACAGTGTCAAGTCTATTTGTCGAACAGTGTGTTAACAGTGTTTTATCTCAAGGGGCAAGACTAGGCCTCTAAAACTCTCCTGACCCGAGCTCTTCAACTCTCTGTCAGCACTATATCAAGACCTTTACCTCCAAGAGCCTGGTCATTCTCATTTAGACAGGCCTGTTTGATGTCATCTTGGACAGTGAGGAGGTGTCTGTCTGCTTGTTTCCCTCTCTTGTGCTACTTCCAGGCTTTCTCTATGGCTACACTTTAATATTTAATGCACATGCCATACAGCAGATGGTACCATAAAAAAAGAGCATCAATATTTGATGCAAACACTCCCCAGCCCTTTCTGTTCTCCCTCCTTAGATTTTTCTTTCGCACTCATTCATGATGAAGCACTTCGCATGGTGTAGTCTGGATTGTTAGCGATCGCTGTTGTGTTCCACAGTGTCATGCATTTGTGTTGCTTATAAAATATTAAATATTTGTTGATGGTTATGACACTGATAGTGAGGTAATTTGCAGTCTCGTCAGAGTAATTTGGAGATAATCTGTGCTCTGCGGTGCAGGTGGTTAATTTGGGTCGTACATCAACGCTGTGCTTTTAATTCAAAGCTTTGTTTTGCGAGGTCAGGTCTTGTGTTGCACGATCCCGCTTGTTTAATGTGCTCGAACAGCCATCGGGAGTCCAATCAAAGGTGAGGTGGAGCATAGGAAATGACTCATTTGCATCCTCGATTAGTATGCAGATACTCTTATTTTTTAACATAAATCACAAACGCTGCAACAGCGACTCATTTCATAGGAGTGTTTGATCATTTTAAAACAAGAAAACGCCATTAATCATTCAATACTAAATGTCTCAACAGTTTTCTTGAACTAATATAAGGCAGAGCAACTCATTAATCAAAAGAAGAATTTTTTTTGGAAGAATAAATCAACTGAAAACCAAACGACTGTACATGGACATTTTGAAGTGAATATGAATATGCATCTACAGATGTTGTTTTTTCTTGCATCACTCAAAACGGATTGTTTAAACAACACTTTTACATTTTATGAAGAAAATTGTCAGTACAAAAACTTGCTAGATTTACCAGGGCGTTGTTATGCAGTTGTTAGTGTGTTCTGAGTGACTTTTGCACGTTATAAAGTGGTTGCTAGGGTACCATAATTTAAAAGACATTTACACAACAGTTTGTTAAAAACTAGTATGCAGCGCTAACAATTAAAAACAATGAAATGAAATGAATTATATTATATATACATTTTATTAATTTATTATATTTTTATAATACTTAATTACTTTTTAATTAAAATAATTAATATATAATAGATTTAACATACAGTATAATTTATATAATTCATATTCTTATTATAATTATCAATTAATCTTATATAATTAATATATACAATTAATATTTGAAACTAACTGATTTAAGTAAGTTTAATTGCTAACTGGAAAAAATAAATAAAACTGAAATAAAAAGAAATACTACATAAATAGTAATATTTAAAAAGAACAAAACTAATAAAAAATATAAATCAACAAAATGACAAAAAAATTAAACAAAGTTAAATGAAAACTTAACATATGAAAATAAAAGGCTAGTATATAAATAATACTAAAATAACACTGCTAGTAGCACTAGTGATAGTGATTTTTAAAACATTAAATGCCTTAAAAGCATTAAAAACTTGATGGATGTAGTAGACATGACCGCGGAATTGAACAAGGCAGCGCAGCGACAGTTTAACGTTGCAAATGGACAACCTAAAGCTTTCAGATAGAGTGGCCTGATGGTCCATTAGTGGATATGAAGATGAGTGTTTCTCTTTCTCTCCAGGGAATGAACAGATGCATGGTGTGGGGGTTGCAGGTCTGTATATAATCCAGTATATCTGGTCCACGTTCACTACGAACCAATCATAAGGGATCATTTTGCTCAACCATCCAATCAAGAGGCTCACTCTTTCACTAAACCAATCAGGACGTCACAACAACACTGGCTTTAGAATGTCACAGTTTGGTGAATTAATGCAACAGAAGGAGAGATTAGAAATATGGGTTAGAATAAAAAAAGGTGTGAAACAGATGTGCATTATAATGACATTCTTTATTTAGTAACACCAACTACGTCTGAACTATTCAATCGCTTTTACTGTGATTATGAGATGAGGACTCATCAAAATGGGTTTCAAATAAATAAAGTATAGATACAAGTATAGAAAACATTATTTAAAGGCAACAATTCAAATGTTTTTTTTTTTTTTTACCAGTCACTAAATTAAAACTATGATGTTATAATGAAGATGCCAGTGCAATCTGAAACTTTCCATTCATTTGAATCTCCGACTGGTCACTCCCAGCAGTGATGGATGGTTCTGGTAAGATGGACGATTTAGTTCGAGCATACAGAGCAGAGACTTAAAGTCGAGAGAGAACAATGTGCTACAACAAATTCATCCAGTTCTGCATTCAGGCTGCCAAACGCTGGCATTTCACAGGAGTCAGAAACACTGAATCTGATCCCTGATGCGCTCAGACAGAAAGCGAGAGTGAGAGTTTATCCAGCCAAGAGTGAGCCAGCGAGGCACTCAGCATGTCGGATTCACTAATCAAAAACCACTTCAACAAAACACAATACAAATAAACAACAGCGAGTGTCTCGGCAACTACATTTTCAGAAGTAGTAGTAGGATTAATCATTATAGTAGTAACCATTCTAAGTAGGACTTGAAATTTGAAGACATGAAAAAATAAAGACATAAAGTGACTCATGTTTCAAGTTCCATGTCAGTTTCTAGACTTGTTAATGGTTTAAATAGGATGGTTAATTATTCTGTCTGGTTCTCTAATGAGTCACAATAAGCCATGTGCAGTTATAATTATGTATACTCAAAAACATCAGCATATGTCACCCAGTTTTAGGTCTTAAATGATGCATGCATTAAATTATAATGAACAGCTTATCTAATGATATCATGTTGCATGTGGCATCTATGGCAGCAACTGCTGCACAATGCATTTGCATATTAATTGCTCAACCTCTAGTATTGTTTTCCCAGAAGCTGAACTCAAGCAAAAAGTCCCTTTCTGGTGTTTGGAACAGCACACGATCATAATACTTTTGTCAAGGGTGGTGTAGCAACTGTCCAATGAGAATACACATTACATCAAATAGAATGCAAGACAAAGGGGAAAACAACAATCTTCAAATGTGTCCAAATGTCTTAGCAGATTTCCTTAGCTGGACAAATCCAGATCTCTAGCTGGGCTGGTTTCCAAGAACCACATACATATAAACATTCACGGTGAGCACACTGAATAAAAACCAAACAAAAAAAAAAACAAAAAAAAAACAGATGTGTGCTGGAACAAGAACAACTTCTCCCCTCTTGCTCTAACAATGGAGAGACCCACCTTGGCACCTTGACCGCCTGCATGGGTACAATTTGGGAGCATACATGTGGATAACAAAAAACAGACATGAACATGCAGAAAAAAAAGAGGGTGAAAAGTCAGACAGAGATTAACTATAAAACGGTTAGTTCCATTCCTAGTTTCCTTATCCACGATAAAACACAGCTATGACCGCTTCACCCAACGGTTCTCTGTATCCCTGCATAACACCCTTAGCAACCACTCTTAACAATGTAAACATATCTTTGTTCTCACTGATATTATTAATTGAAGCTTGTATTATTGTGAGAGAGATATTGAGTGACCGAGTGTATTACCTGCATTCAGATTTAGCATATTCCTTAAGGTCAGTCCTATGTTCATCATAAAATTTTTTTTTTTAAATCAGTTGAATGTCCGCTGCAATATCTTGTCCTTTAAAAGTAAAGTGGTTTTCCGTGTCTTGTTCCCATGTTAACACAAAAAGTTTTAGTCCTTTCAATATAAAATTCTTTGCTATTGAGTGACTCGCTTATTAAGACTAATCTAATAAAACTAATCCCATCTAATGGCGTAATTTAATTTCTGTTGTTGTCACTGATCTATGTAGAGAACATTTATATAGATTAGTGGTTGCTGTTCACGATCAGAGTCCTTTTTTTTCCGGTGGAGGGAAATGTTTTAGTGTTAGTGTTTTAACTTCATAAAAGTTGCATTGATACATATACACTCACCTAAAGGATTATTAGGAACACCTGTTCAATTTCTCATTAATGCAATTATCTAATCAACCAATCACATGGCAGTTGCTTCAAAGCATTTAGGGGTGTGGTCCTGGTCAAGACAATCTCCTGAACTCCAAACTTAATGCCAGAATGGGGAAGAAAGGTGATTTAAGCAATTTTGAGTGTGGCATGGTTGTTGGTGCCAGACGGGCCGGTCTGAGTATTTCACAATCTGCTCAGTTACTGGGATTTTCACGCACAACCATTTCTAGGGTTTACAAAGAATGGTGTGAAAAGGGAAAAACATCCAGTATGCGGCAGTCCTGTGGACGAAAATGCCTTGTTGATGCTAGAGGTCAGAGGAGAATGGGCCGACTGATTCAAGCTGATAGAAGAGCAACTTTGACTGAAATAACCACTCGTTACAACCGAAGTATGCAGCAAAGCATTTGTGAAGCCACAACACGCACAACCTTGAGGCGGATGGGCTACAACAGCAGAAGACCCCACCGGGTACCACTCATCTCCACTACAAATAGGAAAAAGAGGCTACAATTTGCACGAGCTCGCCAAAATTGGACAGTTGAAGACTGGAAAAATGTTGCCTGGTATGATGAGTCTAAATTTCTGTTGAGACATTCAGATGGTAGAGTCAGAATTTGGCGTAAACAGAATGAGAACATGGATCCATCATGCCTTGTTACCACTGTGCAGGCTGGTGGTGGTGGTGTAATGGTGTGGGGGATGTTTTCTTGGCACACTTGAGGCCCCTTAGTGCCAATTGGGCATCGTTTAAATGCCACGGCCTACCTGAGCATTGTTTCTGACCATGTCTATCCCTTTATGACCACCATGTACCCATTCTCTGATGGCTACTTCCAGCAGGATAATGCACCATGTCACAAAGCTCGAATCATTTCAAATTGGTTTCTTGAACATGACAATGAGTTCACTGTACTAAATTGGCCCCCGCAGTCACCAGATCTCAACCCAATAGAGCATCTTTGGGATGTGGTGGAACGGGAGCTTTGTGCCCTGGATGTGCATCCCACAAATCTCCATCAACTGCAAGATGCTATCCTATCAATATGGGCCAACATTTCTAAAGAATGCTTTCAGCACCTTGTTGAATCAATGCCACGTAGAATTAAGGCAGTTCTGAAGGCGAAAGGGGGTCAAACACAGTATTAGTATGGTGTTCCTAATAAACCTTTAGGTGAGTGTATTTTGGCTTTAATATTTGTATTGTGTGGTAACAGTGTTATAAAAGCAATGAGCATTGGGGCTTTTTGCTTTATTTTAGCTTAATGAAAAGCTGAATAAAGTTGCACTAGCAAATATGATGTCATAAATGGAATTTGCTGCTGCTAAGGCCCTGTTTACACTAGTGCGTTTTTGCTTTAACACTGGCGTTTCCACTGCATTACAATCTTCATCCACACTACACAAGCATGCGTGTACAAGTATAAACAATTACTAATTGCTCTAATAATAGGCTAGCTTGACTCTTGCACATGTAGGCAGCTGCAGTATTATTAAAAAGCAGAATTTAAAATGCACAATGGCTGCAATGCTTGCAGTTCCGTCTACATATTATTGTTTACATGGTCGTCGCGGCTGGTCTGTTACAGAGCTGTGTAGAGAGAGAGCTCTGGTCTGTTATTGTGCTCTTCCGGTAGTGTAATGTGGGCAGTCATGCCGTCGGATTCAAAAGTCTCAGTTTTGGTCCGTTACACTGAAACGCAACCCCAGAGTTTTTAAACTAATACAGAGTCTGCAGCGTTTTTAAAAGTCTCTGTTTTCAAGAGTCGAAAACTCCAGAGTAGTGTAGACGCAGACGTAACCATTGCAAAAGTTATGCGAAAACACACTAGTGTAAACAGGGCCCCTGCATGACATGGACATCCATTACTGTGTAAAATGCAATAAAAAATAAATATACACTGCTTTAAAAAAATTAAGGAAACACTTAATCATTTCAGTATAACCCCAAGTCAATTAAACATCAATCTGTCCATTCAGGAAACATAAGTGATTCTGAATCAGTTTCACGGCCTTTGGTGCAAATGAAAGTGACAACAGGTGCACTGGAGAGGCAACAGCAAGACAACCCCCCAAAAGGGAATGATTTTGCAGGTGGTGGCCATAGACAATTGTTCTCTCATTGTTTCTGACTGATTTGTCTTTAATTTTGTGTTTTGATAGGGTCCTTATCACTGTCTGTGGCATGAGGCAGTACCTGCAGCCCATTCAGGTTGCACAGGTAGTCCTGCTCCTCCAGGATGGCACATCCATACATGCTGTCGCAAGGAGGTTTGGTGCGTCTCCCAGCAGTTTCAAGAGCAGGGAGGAAATACCAGGAGATAGGCCGTCACACAAGGAGAGCTGGACAGGGCCTCCAGCAGGCTACTGGAGTGCATGCTTCTGACCAAACTATCATAAACAGACTTCATGAGTGGCATGTGGGCCCAACGTCCTTTAGTGGGCCCTGTGCTTACAGCTCAGTATCGTGCAGCTCAATTGGCATTTGCCAGAGAACACCAGATTTAGCAAGTCCGCCATTGGCGCCCCGTTCTCTTCACGGATGACAGGTTCACATTGAGCACATGTGACAGACGTGAAAGAGTCTGGAGATGCTGTGGGGAACATTATGCTGTATGCAACTGTATGCAGACCTCCACGTGCTAGCCAATGGTTCTCTTACTGCTGTTACATACTGGGATGAAATCTTCAGAGCCATTGTCAGACCTTATGCTGGTGCAGTGGGCCCTGGGTTCCTCCTGGTGCAAGATAATGCCCAGCCTTATGTGGCTAGAGTGTGTAGGCAGTTTTTAGATGACGAAGGCATTAATGACATTGACTGGCCCTCACGGTCCCCAGACCTAAATCCAATTGAGAACCTCTGGGACATTATGTAGGCTATTGGAGCATCCAAAGCAGCCAAGAAGCACCACAGACTGTCCAGGAACTCACTGATGCCCTGATCCAGGTCTGGGAGGAGATCCCCCAGGACACCATCTGCCATCTCATCAGGAGCATGTCCTGACATTGTTGTGAGTGCATAGTCACTACTGACTTACATTATGAGTTGCTGTGATGAACTTAATGCAAGTTGGATATAACCTATACGTTTTTTAACATTGATTTTTGGTATGATTTTGAATCCAGCCATCAGTGTTGTCGCATGATTTTGTTCTTAAATTATAGAATGTATATAAATAAAGATTTTCAAATTGAATATATTTCATTCATTGAGATCCTATGTGTTATTTAAGTGTTCCCTTAACTTTTTTGAGTAGTGTATAAATATAAATCTACCTAACATACACACAAATGTAGTATCCTACTGTTTGAAACTTACACACTCCTTAACAAGGCATTATACTCTAATATTCTATTCCAAATTAATGCTGTGTTCAATTCAAAGTGAGATGTGGGATATTCCTGTTCTAAACATCTGACTTCCAACCATGAAGGCATTCCTGTGATCAGCGCTCAAAAGGTAATGCTTATAGAAACAAATTGCAATGCAATCATTTGCATTAGAGGTTAACAAAGACATCTGATAACAAAAGCATCTCCTGGCAATCAAATTACAGAGGACAAATGCTATATGCTAGCATTTACTTTGCAAGTGTAAAACAAATTAACAAAAAGCCTGTTTACAGTGTTGTACACACTTGTAGTTGTTTTCTCATGTAGAAACCAATCTGGCATTTAAGTAGTGTTCTGTTGCACAAAAAAATAAGGTTGGACTTTTTTGACTTTCTGAGTTGAATGGAATGCAGCATGATCTCTTAGACTGTGAAATGAGAAGGAATTCTAAATGAGCACTGGTAGTGAAAAAAAATAAATCTAAGGAAACTAAAAAATGTATGTTGCACTGGGGGTCAGAATCAGGCCAAGAGGAAATTCTAAATACCTAGTTCCGGTGGAAGAGTGACCTGTGACTTGACAAGACAAAATGAATGAACGCGGAAGTGTAGAGGATAGAGCAAAACTAAACACTGAATGAATTAGAAGCCTAAAGTGAGAATCTTTAAAGAGAAATGTGGGAGGAGCTTGAGTTTGTTGCCCAGCCCTATTTGTTTGAATCGCGAGAGGTGTACTCTCACCTACATCCTACGTCATGCATCGGGTCAGAGGTCACTCTTCCACCGGCGTTAGACTCGCATATGGCTGTTATAGGAAGCCAGTGATTATAGTTTATAAAGTTATAAATATGGATATTTTTCTTACATGAACACATTGCTTCACTTCAGAGGGCCTTTATTAACAACCTGTGGCCGTGTGGATTACTTTTATGATGGATGGATGCACTTTTTTGGGCTTCAAAAACCGGGCTCTATTCACTGCAATTATAAAGCTTAAAAACCCAGGATATTTTTTAATATAACTCAGATTGTGTTCAGCTGAAAGAGGAAAGTCATATACACCTAGGATGGCTTGAGGGTCAGTAAATATAGAATAATTTTTGGGTGAACTGACCCTTCACAGGCCCGTTCACACCAAGGACGATAACTTTAACGATAAAGATAAAATTGTTCTAAATATACAAGAATAACAGCTGATGAATGATAAAAAGAGAGAAGCATTCGATCAACAGGAAAGGCAACGACTTTGTGAGTACTATATAATTTCCTCATTGTTTTCTAGATCAGCTGTTATTTAGAACGTTTGTCTGTGTAGTGTAGTGTGCTGTGTGGTGAAGTAGCGTCTGTTCACGTGTTGTTCACGTGTTGTTCACGTGTTGTTCACGTGTTGGTCACGTGTTGGTCACGTGCTGGTCACGTGCTGGTCACGTGCTGGTCACGTGCTGGTCACGTGCTGGTCTGGTGGGCTCGCGCAAGGGAACAGTTTCGACGAGGCGTGGCCTGCTGTATTCAATAACGAGTGTGTATAAATAGAGTAGTACTCCGCGGAAGCGGCAGCCCTGGTGTGAAGACCGAAGAGTGTAAAGACCAGCGACTCTACTCTGTGCGACTCCACTCGAGCAAGGACACCGACAAGGCACTTGAGTATAGCTTTCCTCTCACTTTAACCCCTTTTGTGTTTTCCTTGTTTTCATCTGTTTATTTCTCTGACCTGTATTCACCATGTGCTTTCAAATCTCTACTATTACTACTACCACCCGTAAATCACGCTCTGTGTATTTAAGATGCCGTAATCCTAATAATCTGCTTATGGTACCGATTTCCTCTGCCACTTTACTGTCTGTTCCAATTGGTCTCTGGAATTGCCAGTCTGCTGTAAACAAAGCAGACTTTATTTCATCTATCTCCGCTCATTCAAATCTCAGTCTCATGGCCCTAACTGAGACCTGGATCAAACCAGAGGACACAGCCACTCCTGCGGCCCTCTCAAATAATTTCACTTTTTTTCACACCCCTCACCCGATTGGGAGGGGTGGAGGTACGGGTTTGCTCATCTCAAATGATTGGAAATTTGAGTCCATAACATCTCTATCTGGCAACAGTTCATTTGAATCACACTCAATCACTATCACTCACCCTGCTAAAATCCATGTTGTAGTTATTTATCGCCCGCCAGGTCAACTGGGTAACTTCCTGGAGGAGTTGGATATGTTACTCTCCAACTTTCCTGAAGATGGCACTCCCCTGGTACTACTTGGTGACTTCAACATCCACCTTGAGAAACACCAGGCTGCAGATTTCACCTCTCTACTCACCTCATTTGACCTTAAGCGAGTGTCTACTACGGCTACTCATAAATCAGGTAACCATTTGGACCTTATCTACACACACTACTGCTCCACAGACAACACTTTAGTTACTCCACTGCACACCTCTGACCACTTCCTCATCACTCTTAACCTCATACTGACTCCTGTCACAACACACAGTAATCCGCAGATCACCTTTCGGCGTAATCTACGT
Organism: Paracanthobrama guichenoti; assembly: GCA_018749465.1. Lineage (NCBI taxonomy): Eukaryota > Metazoa > Chordata > Actinopteri > Cypriniformes > Gobionidae > Paracanthobrama > Paracanthobrama guichenoti. The sequence continues at coordinate 20,395 of JAGHMJ010002610.1, forward strand.
TCGCTCTCCCCCTCTCGCCTATCCACTATGGTTTCATCCTCACTTCCTCCACTGTCTCAGTTCTCAGCACTGGACACTAACAGTGCTACTGACACTCTTTGCTCCACTCTAACATCTTGCTTAGACAGCGTTTGCCCCCTTTCATCCAGACCAGCCCGCACCTCCCCCTCTGCCCCCTGGGTGTCTGATGTTCTCCGTGAACATCGCTGTGAACTCAGGGCAGCAGAGAGGAACTGGCGCAAATCGAAGAACGCTACTGACCTTATCTTTTATCAGTCTCTTCTCGCTTCTTTCTCTGCAAATGTCTCCACTGCCAAAACTACATACTATCCCAACAAAATCAACAACTGGCGCCGCTGTGTTTACAACATTACATTACAAAATGGCGCCGCTGTGTTTGGTCGCCGTTCAGGTCGCTCCGCGAAGACTGTGCTTTTATTTACTATTTTACTTTCTTTTACTCTCAGTTTTTACAAACTTATCATCTGCATTGATCTACTACGACAGCAAAACTCTTTTGGACATTGGTTACCTCTACACTGGACTGTTTCAGGACACTTTCGCCGATCCTCTGTGGCCATCTGAGATTCTTCGGAACGCCGAGTTGAACAATGGACAGAGCCAGCGGCGTAGAACAAAGAACACACCGTGGGAAACGCGCTGGTATCCGTAACAGACTGAGGAAAAGGGCATTCAGACCTCCTCTCCGAGCATTCTTCTAGCAAATGTTCAATCCTTGGATAATAAGATGGACGATCTTAGAGCCAGGATAAGTTTTCAACGGGACATGAGAGACTGTAATATCTATTGTTTGTCTGAAACATGGCTCACGCCCGCGGTCCCGGACACAGCTGTGGACGCCGCCGGAGAACTTCTCTGTTTTTCGGATGGACAGAACAGCCGAGGCGGTAAATCCAAAGGCGGTGGAGTGTGTTTCATGATCAACAAGAAATGGTGCGATCCCAGGAACATCACCATTCTCTCGCGGTCCTGCTCACCTCATCTGGAACATTTAGGGAGTTTTCTGCGGTTGTCGCGACCGCCGTTTACATCCCACCGCAGGCAGACACAGCGCTGGCTTTATCTGGCCTTCATGATGTTGCCAGCGGCGTCATAAACCAACATCCCGACGCGGCATTCATTGTCGCGGCGATTTTAACAAAGCAAACCTAAAGAAAGTCCTGCCAAACTTTCACCAGCACGTCTCCTGCCCCACACGAGGAGCAAACACACTGGATCACTGCTACTCTCCGTTTAAGAACGCCTATAAAGCGCGGTCACTTCCAGCGTTTGGCAAATCGGATCATGCCGCCATTTTCCTCACTCCCGAATACAAACAAAAGCTCCTCCAGGAACCCCGGTGAGGCGGAAGTTAAGCGTTGGTCACCCCACTCAGAGAGACGCGCTACAGGCAGCTCTGGGCGATGTGGATTGGGACATGTTCGAGCGAGTTCAGCTGGCGTAAGCGAGTTCTGAGCGTGGCGCTTTGCTTCATCAACACGCTTACAGAGCAAGCCACGCAAACAATAACAATAACGTCCTTCTCAAATCAGAAACCGTGGGTGGACAATTCAATCCGCGCGGCAGTGAGCATACGCACTGCTGCTTACAACGCCGGTCTCCATTCAGGGAATATGAATGAATACAGATCGTCCTGCTATGCTCTCAGGCGAGCAGTTAAAGCCGCAAAACTCCGTTATAAAGACCGAGTGGAGTCTCATTTCCAACTCAACGACTCGCGGCGCATGTGGCAAGGTCTGAGGTCCATCTGCTCCTTTGGATCTAAATCCTCTGCAGAGGTGAGCGCTGATCCGTTGCTCGTGAACGAGTTAAACTCTTTCTATGCTCGCTTTGACTGTAACGCGCAACGCGACTCCGCCAAGTGGCGCGTTAGAGAAATTACTCAGAGCAGCAACAATCACGTGATCTCTGTCTCGGAGGATGAAGTTCGGAGAGCACTCAAGCGTGTGGACGTCAGGAAAGCTGCCGGGCCGGATGGTATTTCAGGTCGTGTTCTGCGGTCCTGTGCTGATCAGCTCGCCGGGTTGTTTACATCTATCTTTAATGAGTCCCTCGCTACATCTGTGGTCCCCACCTCCTTCAAAAAATCCACCATCATCCCTGTCCCTAAGAACAGTAAACCCTCTTGCCTAAATGACTATCGTCCAGTGGCTCTCACGTCTATAGTCATGAAGGTCTTTGAGAGACTCATTAAAAACACCATTTGCGCCTTCATTCCTGACACTTTGGACCCTCTTCAGTTTGCCTATCGTCCCAATAGATCGACTGAAGACTCTCTCATGTCCTCCACTCCTCCCTCACTCACATCGACAGCAAAAGTGGGAACTACGTAAGACTGCTATTTATTGACTATAGCTCAGCCTTTAACACCATAGTTCCCACCAAGCTAACCTCCAAACTCCTGGATCTCGGCCTGAATCCTTCTCTCTGCCACTGGATTGAGGACTTCCTCACTGGTAGGCCTCAGGTGGTGAGAATAGGCCAGTCCACCTCCACCTCCATCACCCTGAGTGTGGGAGCTCCACAGGGCTGTGTCCTGAGCCCCTGCTCTACTCTCTCTACACGCATGACTGTTTGTCCACACACAGCTCCACCTCTATCATCAAATTTGCTGATGATACTGTTGTCCTGGGCCTCATTTCCAACAACAATGAGGCGGCATACTTGGGACGAGGTGGAGCATCTAACATCATGGTGCCAGGACAACTGTCTCTCTCTGAATGTTGGCAAGACCAAAGAAATGATTGTGGACTTCAGGAAGAGACAGCAACGGACATACTCCCCCCTCATGATCAGCGGGTCACCAGTAGAGAGAGTGAGCAGCTTCAAGTACCTGGGAGTAAACATCTCCGAGGACCTGACCTGGACTGCTCACATTCAGACACAGGTGAAAAAAGCCAGGCAAAGACTGTACCACCTGCGCCAGCTGAGGAAATTCAGGGTTTCACCAGCTATCCTGAAAACTTTCTATTTAGGGCGATAGAAAGTGTTTTAACTCAGTGCATCACAGCGTGGTATGGGAACAGCACCAGTCATGACCGCAAAGCCCTGCAAAGAGTCGTGCGCTTATCCGGCGTATCTCAGGGTCAGCTCTCCCGTCTCTGCAGGACGTCTACACCAAACGCTGCAAAGGTAGAGCTACCAAGATCATCAAGGACTCTAATCACCCTGCAAACCCTCATTTCACGCTGCTACCATCTGGTAAGCGCTTCCGAAGCCTGATGGCCAAAACTGAGAGACTCAGGAGGAGCTTCTTCCCCCAGGCCATCAGACTCCTGAACTCAGTCACTTAACATCACGTGACTTCACGTCAGGATAAACATCGATACACTGACATTGCACTGCACTTTCTGTTCTCGTTGTTACTGTGTAACAACCTGTCATAAACCTGTTTGCACATTATACTCTTTATACATTTGTTAACCACATATTTATAAGTCTACAGTTTACTCACTGCAAAGTCTACTTCAATTATTTTATTCCACTTTATCCTTATTTGTTACCTTTTTTTCTCTTGACTTGATTATTTATAATTCTACAGATATAGACATATATATATATATATATATATATATATATATATATATATATATATATATATATATATTTATATATATATATATATATATATTAGTACTTTTTTATATCCTATTTGTATTATAATTTCTTCCTTGTGTTTTTAACTGTGAATTTGCACTGTCCATGGAGCGGACCTGTTTACATTTCACTGCCGGTTGTATATTCTGTATATAACTGTGTATGTGACAAATAAAACTCTTGAATCTTGAATCTTGAATCTTGAATCTTGAATCTTGAATCTTGAATCTGCTCTGACTCTCGCACACTTTTCAAAACATTCTCCTCTCTTCTTTGTCCTCCTCCCCCCACTCCGTCATCAACTTTTACAGCTGATGACTTTGCATCATTCTTCACAAACAAAACCTCATCCAGCAGTAGCCAATTCTCCACACCACAAGCTGACACACACATCTCAACAACCAACACACACATGCTCCCCTTCTTCTCTATGCTCTCTGAAGCAGAAGTCTCCCAACTCATCCTTTCCAACCACCCCACTACCTGTCCGCTTGATCCTATCCCCACTCACCTGCTTCAGGCCATTTCTTCTTCAATTACTCCTGCACTCACTCACATTGTCAATACCTCTCTTTACACCGGGACCTTTCCCACAGCATTTAAGCAGGCTTGGGTAACCCCACTGCTTAAGAAAGCCTCTCTGAATCCAGCACTTATGGAAAACTACAGACCGGTATCCCTTCTTGCTTTTATTGCAAAAACACTCGAGCGAGTTGTGTTCAACCAACTCTCTATGTTTCTTGAACAGAACAACCTCCTGGACAACAACCAATCCGGCTTCAAAAGCGGCCACTCGACTGAGACTGCCCTGCTCTCGGTTACTGAAGCACTGAGACAGGCAAGGGCAGCTTCCAAATCCACAGTACTCATCCTACTGGATTTGTCTGCAGCTTTTGACACAGTTTACCACCAGATCCTCCTGTCAACTCTCGTGAAGATGGGCATCTCAGGAACTGCTCTCCAGTGGATGAAGTCTTATCTCTCAGGTAGGTCCTTCAAGGTGTCATGGAGAGGTGAAGTGTCTAAGTCACATCCTCTAGCTACTGGAGTTCCCGCTTGGACTGCTACTGCTTGGACCACTTCTCTTCTCCATCTACATGTCATCACTGGGATCTGTCATCGAGAAACATGGCTTTTCCTATCACTGCTATGCTGATGACACTCAACTCTACTTCTCATTTCAACCAGATGATCCCACAGTTGGTGTTCGTATCGCTGCCTGCCTGACAGACATTTCTGCCTGGATGAAGGAACAACACCTTCAACTCAATCTGACAAAAAAAACAGAACTCCTTGTGGTCTCAGCCAACCCAGCACTTCACCATACTCTCTCCATTCAGCTCGGTTCATCATCCATAACTCCGTCCAGGACAGCCAGGAATCTTGGAGTTGTGATTGATGATCAGCTAAAATTCACTGACCACATCACTGCAACAACCCGGTCCTACCGATTTGCCTTATAAAACATTAGGAAGATTAGACCCTTCCTATCAGAGCAGGCCACACAACTCCTGGTACAAGCTCCAGACTGGACTACTGTAATGCTCTTCTAGCAGGCCTTCCAGCATGCACTATCAAACCCTTGCAACTGATCCAGAATGCAGCGGCGAGAGTGGTCTTTAATGAGCCGAAGAGAGCGCACGTCACGCCTCTCTTCATCAGTCTGCACTGGCTGCCAATAGCCGCTCTAATCAAATTCAAGACACTGGTGCTCGCCTACAAGGCAACCACTGGCTCTGCACCAACATACCTAAACTCGCTTGTTCAGACTTACACACCCTCCAGAAGCTTGCATTCTGCAAGTGAACGGCGCCTTGTGGCGCCATCTCAAAGAGGCATGAAATCGCTCACAAGGACCTTTTCCTGGACCATTCCCACCTGGTGGAATGACCTGCCTGTCTCAATTCGAGCAGCCGAGTCGGTAGCCATTTTCCAAAAATATCTTAAGATGCATCTTTTCCAGCAGCACCTGACCAATAAAGAATAGCATTTATCACTCTATTTGTTTTTGTTTGTCTATTTAAAAAAAAATTATAATAATTGTTCTGTCCTATGTGTTCTGTGCTAGATTAACTGAGACTTGTTACAGCACTTGCTGTTTTTGTTGCCCTTGACTGTTTTTAGTTGCTTCTATTGCTCTCATTTGTAAGTCGCTTTGGATAAAAGCGTCTGCTAAATGACTAAATATAAATGTAAATGTAAAAACATTGACAGCCAATCAGACTGCACCAGACTTGAGCATTTAAAGTGGCAGAATTTATAATAATCAGACAGTTTGCATGCAAAATATATTGCCTGTACTCACTAGTACTTATGATGCAACTGTTGTGTTGTGAGCCTTTCTGACAAGAGCAAAATTCTCTTCCTCATTTTATTATTATTTTTTCCTCTGAGATGATAAAAGAGCAGAAGGAGAGAGAAATAAAATGAGAAGTGCGAATGCAGCGTGCATGTGAAATTACAATAATACAAGTGCAAGAATGCGGCAACTGAAACTACAATGGGATTTATTGCAAACACCTCTTTGCCAGCGACATGTTTATGAGTTGTTTTGTGCAAACACATTACGCTACCAATAACAATTTAATCAGTGGGATTGAGAAATGAGCTGTCCCGGACTCAAATTTATCCTCACACTAATCATTGACTGCGGACTTCAATCAAACCTATTTTGTGTTGACAATCAGGAGTCCCCCCAATCACAGCGTGAAGAGCGAGTTAATGCCGTCAGGGAGACGCCGTTTCTCATGGTTTTAATTTGACAGATGCACCAGGGACCTCCGGGCCTGATACGACTCCATAAATCAATTTCATTCTTTCTTGCTTTATTTATTCCAGTTTCGTGTATGTGCATCTGTCAATAGCAGCAGGTCAGCCCTTCAGAAAAATGCGCTTTGAATAATTAATCTGCCTTTCTTACCAGGCCTGTAACAGCATATTGTTAGAAAAGAGACAGGACAAGAAGGGCTGACATATATCTATATTTGATCTAATAATTTCGAAGCTGACATTTAAAACTTCTGTGCCACTATCATAACCAAACTCAGGCCCTGTTTACACCTGGTATTAAGACACATTTTGGTCAATCGGATCACAAGTGGACAACGCTAAATACAGGTGTAAACAGGGTCTAAAACGTCTTGTCCACTTTCAACCACTTCCAGAGGTAGTCAAAAATGCATTCGACCGTATTGCTTTCGTAGTGTAAATGCTCATGTGATTGAAAGTGGTCGAACAGTCACAAAAGACCACTTACTCTACACCTGTTTGGTTTGAAGATGAAAAAACGCACTAAGCACAATGTTCATCATTCCTGATTTCTAACACATACAACAGCGTTCTGCTGGTCTTACGGCTGTCATAGCAGAAATGAAAGCTGCTGCTCTCCGTGTGATTTATGCATTTTATCCATTAGAGCGAAAGATCTGAAAAAACATTTACCCACCCATAGACCCTCCCCTCGAAGAAATCAGGACAGTGGTTGAAGTGGACAAAAGAGACAGATTAAAACAGCAGGTGTAAACAGGAATGTGTCTCCCTCGTCTACTTGTGAGTCGATCGACCAAAACACATCTTAATGCCAGTTGTAAAAAGGTCCTTGATGGCAAAATAATGAACAAACAGGTTTAAGAATGCCATTCCCCATGTAAGTCGAGCAGACCTATGTACCTGGTAGGATAGAAGGACAGAACTTTCTGACTGCCGAAGGATGATTGGAGGTAACTCCTTCCAGGGTTTGCCAACTGGGGAACTCGCCTGGAGTGTAGAGATGCTCATATCCCTCCCGTCAGAGGGGAATGGCGCTGCAAGTGAGATACCAAGACAACCTTCCCGCACTTTGCCTGTTTGTACCCCGGCTCAACCCGGAGATCGCAGAATCTCGCGAAGGTGTTAGGTGTCACACAGCCTGCAGCATTGCAGATGTCTACTAAAGATGTGCCGTGCACTAATGCCCAATTCTACAGGATTCCCGGGAGATGTGTGTGGCACTCTTTAACGGTCCGCCTGGAATCTGCATTAATTATCCTTCTGATCTTTTATTCAAAAAAATGTACAAGAAGCAAACCTTCCATTGAAGTAAAACAATTCAAAGTGTGTTCTCCAAAACACGTTGGCCACAATTATTGGCACCCCTAAAAATTCTTATGAGAAAAATATCTCTGAAGTATATTCCCATTCATATTTACATTTTTTAGCACACCAGGCCCAGGAACATGAGACTGTCTAGCCACGACTTCCTGTTCCACAGGAATATAAATATGAGGAAACACAAAGGCCAAATTCCCTAAATCATCCATCACAACAAGTAAAACCAAATAATATAGTTCTGATGTGCAGAAAAAGATTGTTGAGCTTCACAAAATAGAAAGTGGCTAAAGCGTTTAAAAATCCCCATTTACACCACCAGGGCAAACGCTAAGAAGTTCCAATCAACTAAAGATGTTACGAATCTGCCTGGAAGAGGAAGCGTGTCCATATTGTCCTAATGCATGGTGAGGAGGAGAGTTTCAGTGGCCAAAGATTCTCCAAGGGTCACAGCTGGAGAATGGCAGAAGTTAAAACAAACAAACAAACAAAAATATATCAAACAGCCCCTACATCACCACATTATTTGTCAGGGTTTCAAGAAAAAAATCCTCCTTGCTCATCCAAAAAGATTAGCTCAAGAGTGTGTAGAGAGCTTCATGGAATGGGTTTCCATGGCCAAGCAGCTGCATCCAAGCCTTACATCAGTAAGTGCAATGCAAAGCGTGGGATGCAGTGGTGTAAAGCACGGCGCCACTGGACTCTAGAGCAGTGGAGACGTGTTCTCTGGAGTGACCAATCACGTTTCTCTCTCTGGCAATCCGATGGACGAGTCTGGGTTTAGCGGTTGCCAGGAGAATGGTACTTGCCTGACTGCATTGTGCCAAGTGTAAAGTTTGGTGGAGGGGGGATTATGGTGTGGGGTTGTTTTTCAGGGGTTGGGCTTGGCCCCTTAGTTCCAGTGAAACTAATTCTTAATGCTTCAGACATTTTGGACAATTTCATGCTCCCAACTTTTGTGGGAACAAAGCTTGACTGACCTGTACAGAATCCTGACCTCAACCCGACAGAACACCTTTGGGATGAATTAGAGTGGAGACTGCGAGCCAGCCCTTCTCCTCCAACATCAGTGCCTGACTTCACAAATGCGCTTCTAGAAGAATGGGCAAAAATTCCCATAAACACACTCCTAAACCTTGTGGAAAGCCTTCCCAGAAGAGTTGAAGCTGTTATAGCTGCAAAGGGTTGGCCAACTCCATATTAAACCCTACAGATTAAGAATGGGATGTCATTAAATTTCATGTGCATGTAAAGGCAGTTGTCCCAAAACTTTTGGCAATATAGTGTTTATACATACAGCACATGCAATATATATACATACATTCAGTCGTAGTTCTATATTAATCATAGTTACGTAAATATGTTAGAGAACTTCCGAGAACACAGCTGTTTCTCGGGAACATGAGACTTGTATTAAATATAAATTTAGAATGCCCTGTCTGCACTGCTAATCAAAAGCTCCCTGCATTGAACTGCAACCGAGAGAGACCCATTTTTCTTTTGTCAGATCAGACAAATATTAATTTAATCATCAGTCAGAGGTGCACACAAAGCGCTGCATATTCAACATTCGTTTGCTGTATCCCCAGCTTCCCTCACCACCCTCTCTGCTCTTGTTTGATCGTTCATTCTTTTTCCCTTCTCTTTTGTCCGAGCTTCATAAATGCAGCTCCAGGATGTAATGAAGCTCTCAGTGGTGCTGAAGCAGGATATTGGCTTCATTAACTCGCAGTCTCGTGGTCTGGAACTATCCGTGATACTGAAAACAACAGCCAGCGCTAGTGTGTAAAACTGGAAACTGTTACAGTGGATCTGCTGCGCTGCTTGATTGTCAGGAAAACTAATTATTCCAAAACGCTGAGAGGAGAGAATGTGATTCAGATTAATCCAAAACCCACTACAGAACAATCCATTTCTCTCCCTTCGCATTCATTTTCACAAATATGGAAAGAATGAAAAAGAAGTGTGTTATGAACAGTTTAAATGCTAATACAGTACATTAAAATGGAGTCTAGCACACTTCTTAGTGTATACTATTAAGTATAAACTTTAAAATGCATGCTTATAGTATATATACACTATAGTATGTGAAAAGATTATGTGATTTGTAGCAGGATTATTATAGTTAACAGAAATTAAACCATAAAAATATTTTTGTTGTTGCTTAATATAATTTTTTTAACTGAAATAAAATATATATATAAAAACTTAAAAGCTTTTTTTTTATTTATGCTAGTTGCCAAGGCAAAATTTCAAAATTTCATTTGGTTTGTACTAAAATAAAACTGAAATAAAAACTATATACACATATTTAAAAATGACAAAAACTAAATTACTAAAACTTTAAAATGAAAACCAAAAATATAAAAATAAAAACTGTGTAAAATGTTTATAAAGATTATAACAGAACACTATAAAAGTTTCAAACAGTATTCTACATTGTGGTCACTAGACAGGAATATGGTTAAATTGAAACCAAAACGTAAAGTTTTTGTTTAAATTTGTTTTCAACGTATGGAATTTTTTTTTTTTTATTCACCTCTCCCTCACAACCTTATTTTAATTTGTCTCAAATGAAACATGCCTTCTACTCTGGCTCAGATTCAGTGGTTTCATCACACTGGAAATGGAAGGTCTCTTGCATTATTACTAGGTTGCATTATGGGATTTTGTGTCCGATGTAATGTGCTCTGATCGTATATATCACATTATGGCAAAGTATACACGTATCGCATACTGCAGAAATAGTATGTGTAGTATGTTAAGGCAAGTGGTCGCCTCTTGATTGTACGACTGACCAGCCAGTGGTTTTTATGATTGAATGACCCACAATGCAACACAGCTCATTCTGAGTGTAGCTGCTTGGGAAAACATCTCTTCAAAAACACGACCACAAAGCCGTAACATTTCCCCTCACTCAACAGAGAAAATTAGATTGCTGCTGGATGCTTTTTTGCAGTCACTTGAAAGAAAAGCAGAAGGCGACTGGAATTGGTAATCAGAAAACATTCCACACGGTCAGAGACGGAATGTTTCCTGAGAGAGAGAGAGAGAGAGAGAGAGAGAGAGAGAGAGAGAGAGAGAGACAGAGAGAGAGTGCAACATGGTCAGATGTGTGTGTATGTTTAAGAGCCTGATGTTAACGGAAAAGTACAACTACAGAATTCTGTCATCATTTACAGGAAATCAGGAAAAGGGGTCCAAATGACTTGTACACTATATTTCGCTGTTTGGATTTAAATAGGCAAATACTTAAGAGCCAATGATTGGATCATTATTGCAGTAATTATTATGTTTCTAGCATGTTATATTTTTGGCAACAGTACTTTGTTCGCAAAATGGCGATTCCAATGTAAGGGGACCCGCGGTGTATGCAGATGGAAATGGATGTCTATGGCTTTCCTTCTGTTACTCCGGTTTTCTTTCTTTCTTTCCTCTCTTTAATTGCTTTGTCTCAAGATGTGCACGTAATGTTTTTTTTTTCCAAGTTCATAAAAGCTTCTTAAATGTCCTAATTGAACTAAGGCCTAATCCTGGCTTAAAGGCCCATTGAAGTGCATTGAAACGCGCAGCATTATTCAATGTGTTGACGTAATTTCCACTGAAACAGGAAGACAGGGTGGGACATATTGAGCATCTCCCATTATAAAAAAATAGCCAATAGCGTTTCATTTATAAATCACAGCTCGGCCAGGGCCATTGAGCTCGGCAGAGTCGCATTTGACAGCTTATGACAGCCACAGTGTAATAGATTCCCCTTTTAGATTTCATTTGAAACTATTACTAAAGAAAAACAGTGAACATAGTCAGGCTGAGGATGTGTAGTTTGAAAAGTGTGTAAGTTATGTTAGTGCACGGCAGCGGTCTTATCTCTTCTACTCATCACTGCTGTTTCTGATGCCAAGTCTGTTTAGCCATTTCTCCTCTTAATCCCCTCCATATCACTTTAAAATACAGCATTCTGCGTAGAATTAAAATGGATCCGAAACGTTTTCTGGTGCATATGATCACTCGGGCATCTGATCCGCTCTGTGCCATCATATCTCTGGACCGGAGCTGTGTCTGTCTGTGTCTATCGGTCTGTCTGTGTCTGTCTGTCTGCGTGTCTATGTCTATCTGTCTGTTTCTATCTGTCTGTCTCTGTCTGTGTCTGTCTATCTGTCTGTCTCTGTCTGCGTGTCTATGTCTATCTGTCTGTGTGTCTATGTCTATCTGTCTGTGTCTACTGTCTGCCTGTCTGCCTGTCTGCCTGTCTGCCTGTCTGTCTGTCTGTCTGTCTGTCTGTCTGTCTGCGTGTCTATGTCTATCTGTCTGTGTCTGTCTGTCTGTCTATCTGTGTCTGTCTGTGTGTAACTGTCTGTCTGTCTGTGTCTACTGTCTGTCTGTCTGTCTGTCTATGTCTGTCTGTCTGTCTATGTCTGTGTCTGTTTGTCTGTCTGTCTGTCTGTCTGTCTGTGTCTATCCATCCATCCACCCATCCATCTATCTATCCATCTATCCATCTATCCATCTATCCATCTATCTATCTATCTGTGTCTGTCTGTCTGTCTGTCTGTCTGTCTGTCTGTCTGTCTGTCTGTCTGTCTGTCTGTCTGTGTCTGTCTGTGTCTGTCTGTGTCTGTCTGTGTCTGTCTGTGTCTGTGTCTGTCTGTCTGTCTGTCTGTCTGTCTGTCTGTCTGTCTGTCTGTCTGTCTGTCTGTCTGTCTGTCTGTCTGTCTGTCTGTCTGTCTGTCTGTCTGTCTGTCTGTCTATCTATCTATCTATCTATCTATCTGTGTCTGTCTGTCTGTCTATGTCTGTCTGTCTGTGTCTGTTTGTCTGTGTCTGTCTGTCTGTCTGTCTGTCTGTCTGTCTGTCTGTCTGTCTGTCTGTCTGTCTATCTATCTGCCTGTGTCTGTCTGTCTGTGATCGATGATCCATATTGGAGTAACAGAGACTTATATCTTTTAAATGCAAATTTTGTCATCCTTTAACAAACATTATGCTCACACAAACACACACTCTAGATCATATGTGAAAATATGCATGCTATATGATGAGAATAATGATTAAATACACTCTGCATCTCATGTTCCTTTTTCTCCCCCAGGCACAGCATCACAACCACGGCTGCCAATATTCTAATCGCTCTTATTAATTTTCTCGGTTTGATTAAACAAGGTGTGTGATGAAACTGCCCTCATTAGAGACGAGCGAATGTGCCAAATGTCTCTGTCTGTCTCTCTCTGGAGCTCCTGCAGTGTGATCTATTAGTGCAGTCAGTGCATCAGTGCACGCACACACTCACGCTGCATTTGTGCACACACAGCCCGAAATACTCCTGCACTAGTTGATGATGGCTCCGTTTAGCTAACAGAGATGCTTTTTCAGTCCTGATCTTCTCTTACACACAGAAATATATGCAAGTGGTGCTTCATCAAGCTCCTGTATCTTCTCTTATCATGTAGGCTTTTAGACTCTTAAAGAGTATCCATTACATTCTAAGATGAATGAACAGGATGTGCAGGAAATGTGTGTGTGTGCGTGTGGTCATTTCAGACACTAATGGTTTCGTTTGGATGTGCAACCAATTACTGCTCTGTTCATTTCTAGTGTTTTTTTTTTCTTTCTTTCTCTGTCATCTTGAACTGTTTCAGCCTGATTTGTGTGTTTAAGTAGGTAATGGTGGGAAAAAACGATTTCAATGCATTGCACAAAGTTTCATTCCCTTTGGACTGTGAGCTGAGCTTAAGCTACTGGAAAACAGATTTAGCGCTTACTTTGGTCAGCAGCCCCTCAATAATGAGCAGCTCATGTTTTTTTTGGTTTTTTCACTGCTTTGCTGCCCCTAGTGGAAGGTCTGAGTATGGCAGCGTACCACAGCTACAATCCAGTATGTATTATTAAAGTAATATCTGCAGAAAGCCATCCGCTAACATTCCCATTCATCTTAAAAGGCAGCTGGCAGTAAACAGCACCTTAAGACTCGGCTGATGGCACAACCAGAGCAAGCAGTCCCAAACCTTTTAGTGGTGACTATCCTAAGCCGTGACATCAAGGACAACAGACCAGTCCATTTCACACTTTTAAGAAAATGCATGAAGAAATAAATAAAAAGAATTAGGCAATGATAATGCATGTACTATTATACCAAATATTAGTATTAGTAATTGGCATTATTAATAATATAAATATATATACTTTTTGGCATTTTATAATATCAATTGTTAACATTCACTATACTACCAAGAAAGATTAGTAAAATAATACAAAAAAATAAAATAAAATAAATAAATAAATCACAAATAATTTATATAATATTTATTTTAGTATATTAGTAGTTTAGTATTATAGTACATGCAAGCAGCTGTTTATATCTGTATTTGTGATTATATTATTTCACTAATATTTCATGGTATTACAGTACATGTAGCAATTGCTATTATAAAATGCCAGCTTATACATAAACCAGCTGTTATTTTATAGTATTTTAACACCTATTGCTATGAGACCAGCCATATTTTCTGTGGTGACAGCACATTCTTTTATATTATACTGCATTATATTTATTGCAGATGACTTTTCAGGGCACAGTTGCTGTCTCTGTAGATAGCTGTTGTTTTCTTTCCATCCGTTTAGTTCTTCACTAATGGTGTAAACCATCATCTACTGATCAATACGAGAGAGAAACACTCTCTGCCCTCATGCGGGTTAAATTACAACACAATTCAACTAAGCCTCGGGGTGCAAACACATCACATACAGATATTTTCTGCGCGTGAGAGCTGAAGTGAATATTTGGAGAGGATGATGCCATTATTTAATTCAACTGCTGATTTGCAGGAATCAGATGGAGTGTTTCAGACTGTTAATCTTCTCAACGGCTCTTTTAGGACGCCACTGTTAGGCGACGGGCATTGGTACATGTTGGTTTAGCAATGCAGGACACCAAAGCATCTGACTTATCTGCCGAAACTAATTCTAACTAGATTTATGAATAAATGGCATCAAACAACCAGCCTCTGCGTTTGTGGGTCTGGTTATGCTTTGCTGCCCTGCAAGTGGTTTGGTGATTGGTGGAAAGAATAAAAATGGCATCTGATTAAGTGGTTTAAAAGGAATCACATTATTTATAAATGTCAGCTTAGCATATCTTTTCTTATGACCCAATCTCTGAGAAATAAGCATTATAGTCACTGTTGTTTGCTTTGCTAATATTTGCATGGGTAAAGCTTAAAAACTTGAATTTGTTCTGTCTCATTATACATGATGTTTTGATGCCCTGGAAGACGTTCTGAAACTAGTTTAATTACGAGGTACCTTTTCTCACACAAAATGCTGTCTGTTTATGTATTGAAAGACTGGCCAATGTAATTATAGGTTTGTTGAATATGTAATTATAGGCTTACTCTAAAACGATGTGTTCAGTCAAGTTCCCTCAAACACACTGTAACAAAGCTGTTAATACCAAGACCAAAACCAGGTTACAAGAGCTGAGCCTGGAAACCAGTTCTCTCTCACAACTGGCTCTGATGCTTTGTCGATATTGTACTATATAAAACAAACATGGCAATAATACTAAAATTACAGATTGAAAATGTAACCAATTTAAATGGAAAATGCAGATGGAATTCACTGTATAATGCAGAATGTCACAGAACAGTTACATTTTGGATGGATAAATCAAAAGGGCTTTTTTACATTATCTTTCTTTAGTGTGTAATGTTGCTGTTTAAGCATGAAAAAGGTCTGCAAAGTTACACAGCTCAAAATCACTCCAAATGGTGTTATTCTCTATATTAGTGCGCACTGCCTACATTATAGTCTTGAGGTTTCTTCCAGGAGCGAACACGTCACAATATTCCATATTTAAATAATTCCCACCCAAGGCATATGGAAAATAATGGGGCATGGTTGAGTTTGTTAGTAGTGTGTTGAAACTCATGGTTATGATAATGGCTGTGACATTTACGAAACACACTAAAAACACTAAAAGCTGTTGACCAATTACAACACTCTGGTTCAGCAGACCAATCAGTGCACACTGCGCTTTTCAGAAGGAGGGGCTTCATAGAGACTGGAACTAAACAGAGCATTACTGAGAGTCAGTAGAGGTACTGCAAGAGAAGAGCTGCAACAACGTAAAATATGTGAAAAAGAATGTGTTTTTTGAACATTAAACTATGAAAACCTATTCTAGTAGAGCACAAAAACAAAATCCAGACTTTGTAAAAGAGCATAATAGGTCCTTTTTAAAATGTATTGGTTATGTGCTGAAAAACAACCTGAATCCGATCTGATCTGAAAATCCACTTTTTTTATGGCTGGACAGATGGGCCTATGGCTGGACAGATGGACGGATGGGCCTATGGACGGACGGATGGGCAGATGGGCCTATGAATGGATGGATAGATGGGCCTATGGATGGACGGATGGACGGATGGACGGATGGGCCTATGGACGGACGGATGGGCAGATGGGCCTATGAATGGATGGATAGATGGGCCTATGGATGGACGGATGGACGGATGGGCCTATGAATGGATGGATAGATGGGCCTATGGATGGACGGATGGATGAATGGGCAGGCCAATGGATGGATGGGCTTATGGGTGGGTGGACGGATGGACAGACAAACAGATGGGCCTAGGGATGGATGACGGATAGAAGAACGGGTGGGCCTATGGATGGATGGATGGATGGATAGACGAACTGATGGGCTTGTGGATGGACGGATGGGCAGATGGGCCTATGAATGGATGGATAGATGGGCCTATGGATGGACAGATGGATGGATGGGCTTATGGGTGGACGGATGGACAGACAAACAGATGGGCCTAGGGCTGGATGACGGATAGACGAATGGGTGGGCCTATGGCTGGAGGGATGGGCCTATAGCTGGAGGGATGGGCCTATGGATGGACGGATGGGCCTATGGATGGACGGATGGGCCTATGGATGGACGGATGGGCCTATGAATGGACGGATGGATGGATGGGCCTATGAATGGACGGATGGATGGATGGGTCTATGGATGACGGATGGATGGATGGGCCTATGGATGGATGGACGGACGGACAGATAAATAAACGGACGGATGGATGTATAAATGGATAAATGGATGGACAGGCCCATGGATGGACGGATGGATAGACAGATGGACGGATGGATGGATAGGCCTATGGATGGATGGACAGCTAGGCCTATGGATGGTTGGGACTTATGGATGAATGGATGGACAGATAGCCTATATTGAAAACTTTTTATTATAGGAACCAAATCTTTAAGAAACCATAACAACTCAAGAACTCTGAACTCACTGAACCTCAGAATTCTTGCAGAGACTTTTTAAATAAATACATTTTGCTACCAAAACATCTAAATCAATTTCACATGATTGCTTGTTTTAAAGCATTTTATTTTACTTAAGGTGACAGATCATGCTGGCATCATAGTGCGATCACTGCATTTGGAAAATCGAAGGTGAAAAGAGCAATAAACAGTTTAAATATTCCGCAGAGAGGCGTTTCACAGGGCTCCAGCTCACTCCTGCATTTATATTAATGAGTTTGGAGTGTAGTTGGAATTGGCTGCATCCTCTGGCCTCTCTGCAGGACTCACAGATTAAATCGCTGCTCTTAGCAGGTGACCTGCTGCTCCTGCGGCCGACAGCATGACAGCCCGCGGTATTCTGGGTTTCATTACGTACAAGTGAAAAGTGGGAGATTACAAAGACCTGCACTACCCCAGAACATATTTCACATATACTGTGCTGCTACACATAGCACTGGAGAAATAAGAGTGTGAACTCAACCCAAAACCCAAAGAAAAAAATATATATATATCTGGCGTAAAGAAGACTATTTCATGACCATTCATTGTTTTTCTGTCATTTATAAAAATAAATCCAAATAAATTAATATTTTTTGCATTTAATCAGCAGAAAAAAAAATCATCAGGAAATTAAAGTTATATTTTGCATTCAGATTTCTTGTTAAATAGGACCATGACATGTTCTTGACCAGTTTTGTGAGATTCCCTCAAGGTCTTTTGATATTTTTTTATCAGTGTTGTAAAGATAATTGCATTTGCATTGCACTGTCTGTGACGAAGTACAGTATTTGTATGCTTTTTTAAATTTAACATAATGTGACAAGTGTTTGTTATATTATAACAAAAACTAAATTAATTGCAGTACACCACTTTAAACAACATGTCATTGATTGTTGTGCAGGAAGGGAAGGTTGAGAGAGTGAGAGAAAATAAATCAAGAGATGGTAAACAGGAAGATAACAGGACAGTTGATCTGACCATATTGATCTTTCCTGGCCAGATACAAACACACAGAAAATGAGAAGAGATTAACAGCAGGCCTGAGGGGCAAGAAAGGGCTCTGAAAAGGCCAGCGTGTGTGTTTGAATTGATCTTAGAAACCACAGTGCTAAGTGGATGTCCAAGTAAAGCACTCTAATGCATGCGCCTCACACACTGATTATATGGAGGTCAGTACTGGAAACGGGACTCTAAAACGTCCTATCAATCAACCCCATTACAGTAAATGCATAATTGGTCAGTGATTAGTGGAGATCAGTTTGAGGGACACGGAGGTAAAAATTAAGATAAATGACCCTGAAGAACTCAAAAGAACATATAAAGAGTCTCTCAGAGTCAACGGTCAAAGCACACAAAATCAAAACAGAAGATAAAAGTCCTACTTCCGACACAAAAAAATCCTAATACCAGCCAATATACCGGTTGACCACTAGTAATGAATAAAAATTGTCCAGCTAGTGATGTGCTTCCCTACAACTTTTATGGAAAAATTTAATTGTTTCCTAAATGCCTGACATGACACTGACAGTAGCATAGAAAAAAGTAAAACAATAAGTAAATAAATAAAGTACACAAATTAAAAATATGATTTAAGTCTATGAAGAACTGAAAAGTAGAATTAAGCAAAAAATAAATAAATAAATAAAATTAAATAAATAATAATTAATAATAATAAATATATATACACACTTTATTTTTATTTATTTAATTATTATTTTTTTATTTTTTTGCTTAATTCTACTTTGCAGTTCTTCATAGGCTTAGATATTTGAAATTAAAAATGAATTTTTTTATTTCTTGAGTCGCTCTTGAAGGACCAGCACCACCTATCCTGAAGTCCGTTTTGCAGAGATGGACTAAAAATGAACTCTCAAAACTAAGATGAATTCTTCAAACAGTGGTACAAGAGGATGTGGTGTTGGTCCTTCAAGAGTCACTCTCAAACTATCGGTCTATAAACCCTATAAAAAATAAATCAGTCTTCATGTATTTGACAACACTTCAGCTTGTGATTCTTATAAAGTGGGGGCCATTTTTTAGGATTCTTTACCTAACTTAAGTCTCTGAGATCCTGACACCTTGCTCTTCTGGAGACTCCAGGTAGGTTGCAGTTGCAGACTAAAGGGTTCCTGATGGTTTCACACTCAATTCTTCACCTTAATTCTTAATTCTTTTGCAGTTAACATGCGTCTTTTCTTAGCCACCTGCTTTTGTCTGACCCTGCTGACCCAATGAGCATTAGTATTGTATCCTTCTCATGGGCATTTAATAATTTTTTACTTTTCAGTCGGAGTTAAATCTCTTTTTTGGCTCATTTTATCTGTAAAAGAAAATGTGCCTAATAATTCTGCACACCTGAATATAAGGTGTTTTTCATTTGCAGTCTTCATGAACAATTATATATCACTTATAAATTATTAAACACTAAATTAATAGTAGTTAAGATTAATGTGGTTTGGAATTGGTAAAATGTGCCTGGAAAAAAAAATTAGCAGAAAATCAATGTGCATAATAATTCTGCATGCGGTGTATTATTATTAGTGCTGGGATTAATCACATCCAAAATAAACGTTTGTGTTTACATAATATGTGTGTGTACTGTCTATAATTATTATGTATATATAATTACACACACATGCATGTATATATTTAAGAAAAATGTTATTTTTATTAAAAAAATTACATACAAGACAAATTATATATACACAGTATATACATGCAACTATTTTATATATATTTTTATATACACACACACACACACACATTTAAATAAATATGTTAGATCCTATTAATTATAATTAATCGATTTGACAGCACTAAATAAGATATTTAAAAATGATTGCATAATTAAAAATATAATAATAAAAAAATAAATAAATAATGAAATAGGATGACAGATAAAAAAAAGAAAGAAGCTAAATCTCTAACATCATTCTAGGATACAAAGAAACACTCTCTTAAATGAACAAATCACCCTTACATAAACTGACAGACAAACATTTTGTCTATACAGCCGATACCGTGTCACAGATGTGGCACATACGGTGAAATCTTCTTGGCAAAACTGCTTAGTGACGTCTAACTACCAGCTGAAAATAAGATGAGTCTTTGAGTGTTACAGGAAGCAGATCATGCGGCTCGAGATCAGACAAGGACACACAGATGCGATTAATATGGAGGTCTTGATGTTCTCATCGCTCTCTCTGCCTTCATCAGCAAAATTCATCATTTTTACACTCATGGCCTGTACAAACCCCGTCATCTCCAATCTCACTGAATCATCTGGATAAAACAATACAGAGAGAGTCATCTATCAAACACTTGCAACTTCTGTATGAATATCTATTTAATCTTGGACGCATTAAGCCACCAGCTACTTAATATTCAGAATATTTAATTACTTAACAGTGTTTATAGTGAGGGCAAACCATCAGATTAAATCACAAACGACGTCAATGCACTTCAAAGGTCTGAGATCACTGGGATGTGACAAATGCAGAGGGAGGACAACAAGACAGAGGTTGAAAAGTGCATACACACAAGAATTGTACAATCCCTCAGAAAACACAGTGATCAAACCAGGAGTGACGCAGGCAATACAAGCCATTGGTCCATGTTTCTCTATAGATCTGCTACAAATCCTAGTATGCTGCCTACCTAGGGAGCAGTTTATAGTATCGTAGGCACGCTTTCACGTTTCAAAGTAATGCTGTCTTCTAAGAGTTCATATTTTGACCAGAATCTGAAGCGATAGAAGAAGTGATCCAAGATGGAAATTCTCGTGTGAATTTAATAATTCTTCTTAGACGTGACCCAGATGTGCTAAAGGAAGAAAACTGGCCATTATGACATCACAGGGAGAAGAACTGCAAAAAGATGAAAAACACTGGCATGCTGGAGAGAAGACCATAAGGCCTTATGCAAGAGCTTCTTCGGGGCATCATGAAGCAATTAAATACTGCTAACATCTGCCTATCGAGAGACGGTCTCACGAAAGCATCTTAGCACCTACTGTGGAGGCATAAAAGCATTTATGCAGGAATCATAAATTGCTGGTGTGTCTCATAGTTCTGCCTCACAGACATTCCTGCCACTAAGAGAGAAATACAATATGAGGACAAAAGAGGTTGGATGGAGGTATGAATAAAACGTGAGACATTCAGCATTCCTTCTCTTGTTTCTCGCCATGAGAATGTGAATCCATTAATTTCTGCTCCTGATCCTTTCTATCTCTCGCATACATTAGCGAAAGCCACATCAGTCTCTGGGACGCACACTTTTTCTGTGGTAGATAATGGATCGTCTCTGTCACAACACCAGCAGGCTCAAACTTGCCACTGAATCTAAGGGGGGGGTCGTCTCAAGGGCATTGGCAGTGTGTGTGTGTGTGTGTGTGTGTGTGTGTGTGTGTGTGTGTGTGTGTGTGTGTGTGTGTGTGTGTGTGTGTGTGTGTGTGTGTGTGTGTGTGTGTGTGTGTGTGTGTGTGTGTGTGTGTGTGTGTGTGTGTGTGTGTGTGTGTATGTGTGTGTGTGTGATAACGTGAGACTGAGAAGCTGTGAAGTTATATTTGCTTTGAAACAAACATGATTTATAAGAGTTCTCAAAGGTCACTGAACAACCTCTGATAGCTAATAATGGGAGTTACTGATCTAAAATAACAAATGCGTGCAGACAAGATAAAAAGTTATGCTTTCCTCATCTGACGCTCAACCTCAGACAAATCTGCATATGGTTCACACAAGCTTTTGCAAAACAATAAAATTCAATCAGAATGGCTGGCTTTACACAATTACTCGGAGTCAACAAAAAGCTAATTTACAATATGACAATGAGGTCTTTTGAGAAGTTCACAAAAAAACATTTCTCTCAATATGCATCTCAAACGATTTTCTTTAGCACAACTGTATTCATCAGTGTTCATAATCCCAATTTAACCTGTTTAATGCCTCACAAATCGTGTTTAAATATAAAAAACAAAAACATAATAAATGTTTTTTTTATTAAATCAACAACTTACTGCAATGTTATTTTTTTAATCTTGAATGTACAATTATTCAAAAAAATTTACAGTATTGTTATTAAACATTATTAGCAGTATTACTACTACTACTACTACTACTACTACTACTACTACTACTACTACTACTACTACTACTACTACTACTACTACTACTACTACTACCACCACCACCACCACCACCACCACCACTACCACCCACCACCACCACCACCACCACCACCACCACCACCACCACCACCACCACCACTATAATAATAATAATAATAATAATAATAATAATAATAATAATAATAATAATAAACATTTGGTCACTTCATATGCGGTCAGAAAAAAACTGCTGTTATTACTACTACTCTATTATTATTATTATTATTATTATTATTATTATTATTATTATTATTATTATTATAGAAAAAATACTATTAAAATTATTTGAAAAATATTACTATTATTATTATTATTATTACTACTACTACAACAACAAATAATAATAATAATAATAATAATAATAATAATAATAATAATAATAATAATAAGTTTGGTCACTTCACATGCAGTCAGAAAAAAACTTTATGCAAGATGACTGTCATCCTAACAAGCAAAAATAATCTTATAGACATCTTGAAATGGAAATCGCTTATCACTTGTTTGAAGTGGAAAGAATCAAACCCAAAGCTGTCAATCATGATTAGATGGGATTTAGCCAAATTAAACTGTTTAACTAATATCATATAGTATCTGATTCAAATGCATGCTCACAGACTCTCCCCAGGGCGATTCCAAGAGCAGATCACAGGCATGAAAAGAGCCTGGTTTTAAATGAACATTCCAGATTAAAAAATTAATATTGCAGGAAGTTCCATCCAAAGTATTTCAGCATTACAGGTTTTCATGTGGCGGCGATGCAGCACAAACAGACAGAGGATTATTCTTTAATCTCATTATTAAAAGATTACATTTATTTCTCTGATCTGCATCAGGAACAGTTATGAAATAATAAAAGCGTTTAGGAGATGCGGCTTCAGGAGATTAGCTGTCAAACACATGACCAGGGTACGAGCAAATTTAATGGAAGCCTAATATGAATTTGTAATCTTTCATTTTAAAGAAATCAGTCTGCCTTGCATTGAATGCTTATTAGACTGATGGCGCTTTCAAAAATGCAAAGAATAAGCTAAAAGAATAAGCTGCATTGACCAGATGACTAAACACCACACACTAGTTCTGTTTGTCTCTGTTCATCAATCTACTTGTACTGTCAATTCAAACGCCTGTATTTATAGTCCATTGCCCTGATTTCACCGACAAGTCTTATACCTAGTCCCAGACTGGTTGCTATAAAAACAGTCAAGTTGTGTCCCAAATTACGCACTAGACACTATGTACTTGTGCACTATGCATTCAACTGTGTAGTTTATGAATTTGTCATTCAACATTGCAGTCTGAAGCCCCTTTATTTTTTCGGTTAATCAAGTGCATCATCCGGGTATTTAAACAGCAAATTTTCAGTGTGAACACACTACTTGTACCATTTATACTACAAAACGTCACAGAATAGTGCATCAGTACTCGAACTGGGACGCACCTTCAGTGTTCTGAGACTCACACTTAGCACTGCACATGCGCATTTGCTGGTCTAGCCTGAAAAATACACTTTTTTTTTAACACCATTTGAACATAAGAAACAACATTTATGGGACAGTTCATGTTAGATTTGTTGCTTATTTGCATACGAAAATGTTATTTAATTGTGAGTTCAACAAGTAGCTTTTTGATATTTCATGGTTCCACCATTCAAGTAGATAGGACCTGTGCTGTGTTCCACTCCACTTTTAGACACGCACTTGCGAACTTCCCTAAGCACTTCCCCTCGGGGGAATCTATGCCACCATTTTGAAGGGTGTTCCACTTCGTGAATATGTACGTACACACACACACACACACACACACACACACACACACACACACACACACACACACACACACACACACACACACACGGACAGACCCTCACTCCCTTGATTTTGACAGGGTCTACTTCATATGTAGACTTCAGGCAGCTTTATATACCACAATGCAACATGATTGTGACGTCACGCGATAAGCGTTTAATTTACCCCACCACAAACAACTCTATGATATTTTAATTATTTAAAAAAAAACATTTAAAACAACCCAAACACACCTATATACATATAGAATGCTGCACTAAACAATTTCGTAAAGGAAAAATAAAAATGTATAATAAATCAAGTCCATAGTGGATTCTAAGTGATCAAGGGTTTAGGACGTTCCAGTTCAGTCCATTGCAAAGGTTCCGCCAGTAGTGGGCACTCATGCAACGCAAGCAATGACGCACATCCGAGTGAACAAGACGAGGGAAATGCAGCACTGGTCTTTGATGCCTGAAATAGCTGCCTGGAGGCGTTACAAATATGGCCGCCGAGTGAACAGACTTTCCTTGAAAGGGACTTTGATGAAGTCAACTTTGACATTTAGATCTAATAATACTTAAGATAGGAGAAAATCTGAAAAGCCAAAAATGGAAAGAAAAAACTAATTAAACATGCAACTAGAAAAAAAAAAAAACTCAAATAAATCACTATTTTAGTATGCTTGAAAAACAAAACAAAAAAAAAACAGGGCCAGTTAGAAACAATCAACAAGGGAACAGGAAGTTACAGAAACAAGAAATACAATTCCCTAGCTCCAATTGACAGCAAAAATAAAAGGCAGTTTCCCCGTGAAATGAACAGATTGTTAAAATGTAAATGTTGCTCATGTAGTTTCTGTGGTTTTGGATTTGTTTGCACCAGTTCTGCTCGATAGGAGACACTGCGAGCGGCTGTTTACACAGTAAACACTGTTGTACAGAGGTTTACATGAATAAACTTTTCTTTCTGTTATTACTGCTACACAAATGAAACAAGACATTTGTCAAGGGTAAAGACTAAAGAATGCAAAAGAGACTGTACATATTCAAGTCATGACAGCCTGAACCTAAACCACACACACACACACACACACACACACACACACACAAACCACCCTAGAAGCTTGTTTCCTCCACATAATAAGAAATTAAAAAGGTAATAGTAACTTTTTATCTTACAATTCTGCCTTTTTTTTCGTTTGCGAGATATAAACTCACAGGTGTTAATGATAAAGTCAGGATTGCGTGATATAGCTGCAACTGCAAGTAATAAAGTCAGAATTGCGTGATATAAAGTTGCAACTGCAAGTAATAAAGTCAGAATTGCGTGATATAAAGTTGCAACTGCGAGTAATAAAGTCAGGATTGCGTGATAAAGTTGAAACTGCAAGTAATAAAGTCAGAATTGCGTGATAAAGTTGCAACTGCGAGTAATAAAGTCAGAATCGCGTGATATAGTTGAAACTGCGAGTAATAAAGTCAGGATCGCATGATATAGTTGCAACTGCGAGTAAAAGTCAGAATTGCGTGGTATAAAGTTGCAACTGCGAGTAATAAAGTCAGGATTGCGTGATAAAGTTGCAACTGCGAGTAATAAAGTCAGGATTGCGTGATAAAGTTGCAACTGCGAGTAATAAAGTCAGGATCGCATGATATAGTTGCAACTGCGAGTAATAAAGTCAGGATCGCATGATATAGTTGCAACTGCGAGTAAAAGTCAGAAGCATGGTATAAATTGCATGGTATAAAGTTGCATCGCATGAGTAATAAAAGTCAGAATTGCATGGTATAAAGTTGCAACTGCGAGTAATAAAGTCAGAATTGCGTGATATAGTTGCAACTGCGAGTAATAAAGTCAGGATCGCATGATATAGTTGCAACTGCGAGTAAAAGTCAGAATTGCGTGGTATAAAGTTGCAACTGCGAGTAATAAAGTCAGAATTGCGTGATATAGTTGCAACTGCGAGTAATAAAGTCAGGATTGCGTGATATAGTTGAAACTGCGAGTAATAAAGTCAGGATTGCGTGATAAAGTTGAAACTGCGAGTAAAAGTCAGAATTGCGTGGTATAAAGTTGCAACTGCGAGTAATAAAGTCAGAATTGCGTGATATAGTTGCAACTGCGAGTAATAAAGTCAGGATTGCGTGATATAGTTGAAACTGCGAGTAATAAAGTCAGGATTGCATGGTATAGTTGAAACTGCGAGTAATAAAGTCAGCATTGCGTGATATAAAGTCGCAATTGCAAATAATAAAGGCAGAATAAATTTTTTATTCAGTGGCAGGAACATGCTACCATACTAAACTTCAGTTGGGTTGTACAGAAAAAAGGAACAAAAAATGGCTTAAAAGGTCTGGGAAAAAAGGTCTTGTGATAGGTCCTAAATTAACTGACATAAGGCCTGAAATGTGTTTCAGACCTTACAATGCATAAATAAAAACTGATGTGTCTGAAGAAAAAGTTAATCTAATTACCGACAGCTAAACACAGAGAAGTAATTAGCCCTGATCTCTGAGCATCTGAGACCTGTAATGAGAGCTGAGATGAACTCTTCTGCACTTTCATTCACCTGCTGTGAACTTCACTCAATCTTTCTTCCAGCTCTGTTTCTGAACATCAAAAAAATGCCTTACACTTATTGGAGAAATATTAGAAAATGAAATATGAAGCAAATTAATTTTGTTGCACTTCACAGGACGAATTGATGTTGACAAAAACATAGTTCTCTGATGCAGATATTTAAGAGCGATTCAAGATGATATGGCTACAGGTTTCATCGGGTAGGAGATCGATTTGTTTAAGGAAAACCTCCTCAGGGGGCTTTCAAACTTTAAAGGTTTAATAATGACTTGAAGGTGCTCCTGTAAACCATCAGAATCAGATGACAAGTTATGACAAGAGACTTTAAAATTACAGGTTATAACTACATTATAACCTGATAACTACAGGTTATCGTCATCTTAATCTCGCTTTTAACCCCGGATAAAGGAACATTTAAACATTTCTAATTTAGAAGCGGGTTAGCACCGAATGTGCTTTTTACCCGGGGTTATGAAACCCTGCAATAGAAATTTTGTAGTGTTAAACATGTTCAGTGTAAAACAACGATTAAAATGTTACGGCTAGATTCTTAGCAACAAACAGCCAATTGCGTGCCTCATATGCTCTGGACAGTCACAGGGTGCGTCTTAATCAGCTCCTTAATTCACTAGTCAGGGCACTGATCAGGGGAGTCAGCCAAGGGCTCTCTCAATCACAAAATCCTTCCAGTGCACTGGAACTTTCTCTCCCTGAAAAATCCCACAACCAGCAGGGACCATGCTCCCTTACTGGAAATTGCGTCTCATTTCTGAAGCATGAAACAAAACGAGTCAACTCAACAAATATAAATGACACACAATAGATTCAAGATTCAAGAGTTTTATTTGTCACATACACAGTTATATACAACCGGCAGTGAAATGTAAACAGGTCCGCTCCATGGACAGTGCAAATTCACAGTTAAAAACACGAGGAGGAAATTATATAGAAATAGGATAAAAAAAATTAAAAAAAGTACTAATATATGTAGAATTATAAATAATCAAGTCAAGAGAGAAAAAAAAGGTAAAAATAAGGATAAAGTGGAATAAAATAATTGAAGTAGACTGTGCAGGGAGTAAACTGTAGACTTATAAATATGTGGTTAACAAATGTATAAAGAGTATAATGTGCAAACAGGTTTATAACAGGTTGTTACACAGTGACAACGAGAACAGAAAGTGCAGTGCAATGACAGTGTATCGATGTTTATCCTGAAGTGAAGTCACGTGACGTTAAGTTCAGGAGTCTGATGGCCTGGGGGAAGAAGCTCCTCCTGAGTCTCTCAGTTTTGGCCATCAGGCTTCGGAAGCGCTTACCAGATGGTAGCAGCGTGAAATGAGGGTTTGCAGGGTGATTAGAGTCCTTGATGATCTTGGTAGCTCTACCTTTGCAGCGTTTAGTGTAGACGTCCTGCAGAGACGGGAGAGCTGACCCTGAGATATGCTCGGATAAGCGCACGACTCTTTGCAGGGCTTTGCGGTCATGACTGGTGCTGTTCCCATACCACGCTGTGATTAAAACACTTTCTATCGCCCCTAAATAGAAAGTTTTCAGGATAGCTGGTGAAACCCTGAATTTCCTCAGCTGGCGCAGGTGGTACAGTCTTTGCCTGGCTTTTTTCACCTGTGTCTGAATGTGAGCAGTCCAGGTCAGGTCCTCGGAGATGTTTACTCCCAGGTACTTGAAGCTGCTCACTCTCTCTACTGGTGACCCG
The DNA here is from genome assembly GCA_018749465.1 of Paracanthobrama guichenoti. Classification (NCBI taxonomy): domain Eukaryota; kingdom Metazoa; phylum Chordata; class Actinopteri; order Cypriniformes; family Gobionidae; genus Paracanthobrama; species Paracanthobrama guichenoti. The sequence goes on from JAGHMJ010002610.1 coordinate 48,662, forward strand.
CTGATCATGAGGGGGGAGTATGTCCATTGCTGTCTCTTCCTGAAGTCCACAATCATTTCTTTGGTCTTGCCAACATTCAGAGAGAGACAGTTGTCCTGGCACCATGATGTTAGATGCTCCACCTCGTCCAAGTATGCCGTCTCATTGTTGTTGGAAATGAGGCCCAGGACAACAGTATCATCAGCAAATTTGATAGAGGTGGAGCTGTGTGTGGACAAACAGTCATGCGTGTAGAGAGAGTAGAGCAGGGGGCTCAGGACACAGCCCTGTGGAGCTCCCACACTCAGGGTGATGGAGGAAGAGGTGGACTGGCCTATTCTCACCACCTGAGGCCTGCCAGTGAGGAAGTCCTCAATCCAGTGGCAGAGAGAAGGATTCAGGCCGAGATCCAGGAGTTTGGAGGTTAGCTTGGTGGGAACTATGGTGTTAAAGGCTGAGCTATAGTCAATAAATAGCAGCCTTACGTAGTTCCCACTTTTGCTGTCGATGTGAGTGAGGAGGAGTGGAGGACATGAGAGATGGCATCTTCAGTCGATCTATTGGGACGATAGGCAAACTGAAGAGGGTCCAAAGTGCCAGGAATGAAGGCGCAAATGGTGTTTTTAATGAGTCTCTCAAAGACCTTCATGACTATAGACGTGAGAGCCACTGGACGATAGTCATTTGGGCAAGAGGGTTTACTGTTCTTAGGGACAGGGATGATGTTGGATTTTTTGAAGGAGGTGGGGACCACAGATGTAGCGAGGGACTCATTAAAGATAGATGTAAACAACCCGGCGAGCTGATCAGCACAGGACCACAGAACACGGCCTGAAATACCATCCGGCCCGGCAGCTTTCCTGACGTCCACACGCTTGAGTGCTCTCCGAACTTCATCCTCTGAGACAGAGATCACGTGGTTGTTACTGCTCTGAGTAATTTCCTCTAACGCGCCACTTGGCGGAGTCGCGTTGCCGCGGTTACAGTCAAAGCGAGTGTAGAAAGAGTTTAACTCATTCACGAGCAACGGGTCAGCGTTCACCTCTGCAGAGGATTTAGACCCAAAAGAGCAGATGGACCTCAGACCTTGCCACATGTGCCGCGAGTCGTTGAGTTGGAAATGAGACTCCACTCGGTCTTTATATCGGAGCTTTGCGGCTTTAACTGCACGCCGCAGAGCATAACAGGACGTTCTGTATTCAGTCATATTCCCTGAATGGAGACCGGCGTTGTAAGCAGCAGTGCGTGCATTCACTGCCGCACGGATTGAATTGTCCACCCACGGTTTCTGATTTGAGAAGGACGTTATTGTTATTGTTTGCGTGGCTTGCTCTGTAAGCGTGTCGATGAAGCAAAGCGCCACATCTGTGAACTCACTGACGTCGGCTGAACTCGCTCGGAACATGTCCCAGTCAACGTCATCAAGAGCTGCCTGAAGCGCGGTCTCTGAGTGGGGCGACCAACGCTTAACTTCCCGCCTCACCGGGGGTTCCTGGAGGAGCTTTTGTTTGTATTCGGGAGTGAGGAAAATGGCGGCATGATCCGATTTGCCAAACGCTGGAAGTGACCGCGCTTTATAGGCGTTCTTAAACGGGGTGTAGCAATGATCCAGTGTGTTTGCTCCTCGTGTGGGGCAGGAGACGTGCTGATGAAAGTTTGGCAGGACTTTCTTTAGGTTTGCTTTGTTAAAAAAATCGCCCGCGACAATGAATGCCGCGTCGGGATGTTGGTTTATGATGCCGCTGGCAACATCATGAAGGCCAGATAAAGCCAGCGCTGTGTCTGCCTGCGGTGGGATGTAAACGGCGGTCGCGACAACCGCAGAAAACTCCCTCGGCAGATAGAATGGGCGGCAGATGATTGTTAAATGTTCCAGATGAGGCGAGCAGGACCGCGAGAGAATGGTGATGTTCCTGGGATCGCACCATTTCTTGTTGATCATGAAACACACTCCACCGCCTTTGGATTTACCGGCCTCGGCTGTTCTGTCCATCCGAAAAACAGAGAAGTTCTCCGACGGCGTCACAGCTGTGTCCGGGACCGCGGGCGTGAGCCATGTTTCGGACAAACAGTAGATATTACAGTCTCTCATGTCCCGTTGAAAACTTATCCTGGCTCTAAGTCCATCTTATTATCCAAGGATTGAACATTTGCTAGAAGAATGCTCGGGAGAGGAGGTCTGAATGCCCTTTTCCTCAGTCTGTTACGGATACCAGCGCGTTTCCCACGGTGTTTCTTGATTCTTCGCTGTTGACTCGTCTGTCCATTGTTCAACTCGGCGTTGCGAAGAATCTCAGATGGCCACAGGGGATCGGTGAAAGTGTCCTGAAGCAGTCCAGTGTAGAGGTAACCAATGTCCAAAAGAGTTTTGCTGTCATAGTAGATCAATGCAGATGATAAGTTTGTAAAAACTGAGAGTAAAAGAAAGTAAAATAGTAAATAAAAGCACAGTCTTCGCGGAGCGACCTGAACGGCGACCAAACACAGCAGCGCCATTTTGACGGGAATTAGAAGGGATACAGCTACAGGCACTGGACATGAGCACATCAATGCTGCGTCATTTAATTACTGTATTTGCGCTATTGTAACGGTAGGTTTAGGGTTGGGTTAGGTGTAGGAGTTAATAAAACACGATCTGGTAAACAGCAAATTAATTTATTGTTAATTTATTGTGAGATTTTGCCTCACTTCCGACCGTTGTTGTACCCCTTCTAGCCACAACTCTTCTTCTCTGTTTTTAGTGTATTTCTGTGGCAGAATTACAGCGCCACACACTGGTCTGGCATGTATATTTCATCCTTTTGAGTCGGTTTCAGCGGTTTCGTGTGTACGCAGATCTTTCTTGAGACGAGGGGAAAAAAAGATTGAATAGTGAAAGCTCTGGCTTCGTGTGGATGTGGCCTAAGCTTCTGAGGGAAAAATATCAAATAGTGACAGAAAACGCAGCAATTGGAATGGAGAACATTTAATTCTTACCTTTTTAGTACCAAAAGTCCATTCAGGATAAATTTGATAGTACAGTTGACAATATATAAAATGAGATTACGCAATGCTTTAGCATTTATGTAAACTTTTTGTTGATAAATGCGGCGGCTGAAATCATCATTTAAATATCACGCCCCTAAAAATTCATGGGTTAGAGCCTCGCCCTTAGAGTTTTACGACATGGAGAAACGTAACCCGGCCAAGAAGATGAAAGAGAAATTGCTCTTACTCCAAAAACACCCATTACATTAATTTATATGTATATTAAATACCTGTAAATAAAACGAAACATTTACAAACATAGAAACACTATAGCGCCATTTCATTTCCCTCACTCCACAACAAATCCTTTAAATTTAACGGTTTTCAGAACAGTACAAGAATGAAAAATAAGTAGCTACAAAAATAATATTATATTATTATATAATATTAAAATATAAAATAAAACCGCTGGAAGCTAGTTATTTTAGACTATAAAGTTTTAAATATGGATATTTTTCTTACACAAACGCGCCACTTCACTTCAGAAGGCCTTTATTACCGCCCCGGAGCCGTGTGGAGCAGTTATATGATGGATAGATGCACTTTTATGGACTTCAAAAATGAACCAACAGTCACTGCCATTATAAAACTTGGAAGAGCCAGGATTTTTTTAAATATAACTCTGATTGTATTCATCTGAAAGAAGAATGTCATATACACCTGGGATGACTTGAGGGCTTTTTGGATGAACTGTCCCTTTAAGCCTGAAACTTTACGCGAATAGGCATATACTATATGTGGGAAAAGTTGGATATACTTGTACATATCCAACTTTATATACAGAGTGTTGTGATAATTTACGTTTTGTGACAATATAAACAATCCAGCAGTTAAGATTTGCTATAGTATATATCGCTTTACATGAGTATACTGTATGTATGTGTGTAAAGTTGTATATGCTTGCAGTACTCATCTTTATTTATTGAGCGGTGCGATAATTGTTTATATTACTCCAAAATAAACTATCACAGAGCCGAGATATCAAAAGGAGGTGAACAGTGGCCTGTTGCACAAAGCTGGTTTCAGTTGCTACCCAGGTAAGTTCGAGATTAGTTTGAGAAGTGAATTGCGCTGTCTCTCTTGCGAGAAGTGAATCAAACAGACACTGTGATTGGCTGTTTGTCGCACGTGTCACACTTTCAGGTGCATGCGCTTCAGAGTTAATCGTAAACTTTTATTATTATACCTGAGTTGACAGAGAACGCTTATACCCAGCTTTGAGAGACCGTTGAACTTGATCTAAACCAGGTTGGATTTATCTGGATTGGTTAACTCTAAACCTATTCTGAAACTCAGTTTGTTCAGCTAGCTTCATGCAACAGGCCTCAGACATCTAAAGAGCATGACAACATATTAATAAAGCATTGTTTACAAAAATTCCACCCACAGAAAATATGCATAATTTGCATGGATATACATGTATAGTAACAAAAATATAACCCTGACCTTTTTCCTTTTAAACCATCAAGCTCACTATAAATGCATTTCAGTAAAACTTCCTTTAATCAAGTTTTTTTTTTTTTTTTTTTACTTCAGATATTGCAGTTATCAGTCTAATGCATTTTCAACATGCCATTATTTTTTCCTCACCAGGCTACTTTGAGAGACACCTCATTTGAAATCATACAGGCATGCTAAAATCTTTCACCAAATGCATTGACCCTGAGAGAGACCCGTCCTGATTTATGCATCTCAAAACTGTGTTTCCACAGCTACCATATACAAGCTCTAATAAGGCAACCTCATCTTCTCGCTGCTGTTGTTTTGTGCATCTATGATCTTAGAGAATCTCTGAGGGTTACTGTCATCAGTAGCCTGCATGCATAGTTAATGAAATCACTGAGCCAGTTTATCAGCATTCAAACCTACACCAGAGACAGAATAAGAACGAGCCGCTCTTTAAAAAAAAAATGCAGTGCAAATTATACAATGCTTAACATTACAGCTTTAAAAAGAAAAATATCCAGCAGACATACAGTATTTGTGAAGACATCACCTGGACTGTACAATACAATATATTCTGGTACACAACTGCTGGGTTATGACCCAAAAATTAGCTGTATGGTAGAGATAGAGATAAAAAGATATTTTGGATAGGGAGCTAGGACAGGAAACAAAATAGGCTTACCAACTTGAAGTAAGGAAGAGAAAACACTTCTCTTATCATTAATGTTAAAGGCCATGCATTCAAGCACACTTTGTATTTTGGTGCAATTTCATCTGTCTCTTTGACAGCTAGCCAATTTACAATGACGCCAGCATGCTTAATTAAAAACTAAAGCAAAAACAAAATATGACCAATGTGATTCAAGCAGTACACGGTAAACACTAGCATTCAAGATTCTTGAATGTTAGTAAACACCTGTCTGAGGCATTTCCAAGATGGCCGTCAGGTGAACTAACTTTCTACACAGAGAAATAGTTCATACCAAGTATAAACATACAAACACATTAAAACAAGCTGCTCGCACTTTGTTTTACAGCCCTCAAGAAATTGACAAACACAGTTTTCCTACCTGTCTTCATGCATTTCCCATTAAATCAGGAAGTTTACAACACAGCTCAACAAAACTCAGCAGCTTGTCATGGTAGTTCATTGTCAGGTGGATTTAGGGGGAGGGGACATGCTCAATGTAGAGAGCATCTGATTGGTTGAGGTAAATGTTCAATATGTGTGTGTGTGTCCTGGTAAACCCTAGATTATGGGAACAAAATGTCCCCACAAGGATGGCAATATCCAAAATCCTGGATTTGACATTTTTGGTCCCCACGAGGAAAACAGCTACATAAATCATACTAAGTGAAGTTTTTTTGAAAATGTAAAAATGCAGTTTTCTGCAATGTTTAGATTTAGGGGATAGAATATACATTTGAAAACACAGTGTGTGTGTGTGTGTGTGTGTGTGTGTGTGTGTGTGTGTGTGTGTGTGTGTGTGTGTGTGTGTGTGTGTGTGTGTGTGTGTGTGTGTTTTGTGAGTGTTTTTTAGGCATAAAGGCTATCTTTCAAATCTAACAGATAAGGAAATAAAAAGCTTACAACTTTTTTTAAGCATCTGTTAGTAACTAATAAAAGCAGGTGACTGGTGATTTGAGAACATTGTAATACCAATGTGATTCTCATGGGATACTTTGGCCTGTGAATGAAGACTATGAAGACTTTTTTTAGAACAAGTGTGTGTGTGTGTGTAATTGCGTGATATTGGCACATTGTCACTCTAAAACCTCACACCTGCCTCCAACTGTCTTCTTAAGGAGAAAACCCTCCCGAGTCCAACACTTCTGTGGGTGAGACAGAGGAAAGTGAGACTGCCGTTTTCTGTCAGCTAACGTGTGTCCTCACTTCAGGTGACTCAGTGACAAAACATGTCTCTCTTACTCGTCTTTTGTTCATTTGATGTCTGATTTACAAAGCGCTCTCATCTTTCGCACATTTTTGTGTTTTGTTGTTTACGCTCTCACACCTGTTTCTCAAAAGTGTCTTTCCACACTGTAAACAGTGAGAATCATTTTAACCAAAAATAATTATGTAAAAGTGCTACAGTTAATTGATTAACTATAGGATATCTTACCATATATAGTAAAATATTACATTTTAAAGACTGTACATGTTATTTTACTGTAGAATATTATAGCATTTAAAATATATATTTTTAGACAAGATTAGGAATTATTTTATAATTACACATATACTATTTTCATCCAGTTATAAACAATAATATATAATTTTACAGCTAAATATTGTTATATTATAATTTTATATGAACTTATGCTGTACAAACAATTACATTTCTTTAGATTTATTAAACAGTTAAAAATGTGTTGTTATTTATTTAATGTAGCTCAGCTATTAACATATATATAGTATATACATAGTAAAATATTACACTTAAAATATATATTTTACTTTAGAATTACCTCACAATCTGTAGTTAAATACATTTATATTGTTTTAAATGACAAAATATGTTGATATATATCATTTTATCATGACCTTTTAAAATAAATATTTTTAAATTTAAAAATGTTTTGTTACATTTTATGTTATTTAGTTATATGTTAAATAGCTCAGATACTAACATTTTACAGTTTAAAAATCTAATATATACAAAAAAATCTTACACTCAAAAATAATAAATTTTTACTTTAAAATACTGTAAAAATGTTTAAAAAAATGATAGACAAATAACACACACACACACACACACACACACACACACACACACACACACACACACACACACACACACACACACACACATATACACTCACCTAAAGGATTATTAGGAACACCATACTAATACTGTGTCTGACCCCCTTTCGCCTTCAGAACTGCCTTAATTCTACGTGGCATTGATTCAACAAGGTGCTGAAAGCATTCTTTAGAAATGTTGGCCCATATTGATAGGATAGCATCTTGCAGTTGATGGAGATTTGTGGGATGCACATCCAGGGCACGAAGCTCCTGTTCCACCACATCCCAAAGATGCTCTATTGGGTTGAGATCTGGTGACTGTGGGGGCCATTTTAGTACAGTGAACTCATTGTCATGTTCAAGAAACCAATTTGAAATGATTCGAGCTTTGTGACATGGTGCATTATCCTGCTGGAAGTAGCCATCAGAGAATGGGTACATGGTGGTCATAAAGGGATGGACATGGTCAGAAACAATGCTCAGGTAGGCCGTGGCATTTAAACGGTGCCCAATTGGCACTAAGGGGCCTAAAGTGTGCCAAGAAAACATCCCCCACACCATTACACCACCACCACCAGCCTGCTGGTAACAAGGCATGATGGATCCATGTTCTCATTCTGTTTACACCAAATTCTGACTCTACCATCTGAATGTTTCAACAGAAATCGAGACTCATCAGACCAGGCAACATTTTTCCAGTCTTCAACTGTCCAATTTTGGTGAGCTTGTGCAAATTGTAGCCTCTTTTTCCTATTTGTAGTGGAGATGAGTGGTACCCGGTGGGGTCTTCTGCTGTTGTAGCCCATCCGCCTCAAGGTTGTGCGTGTTGTGGCTTCACAAATGCTTTGCTGCATACCTCGGTTGTAACGAGTGGTTATTTCCGTCAAAGTTGCTCTTCTATCAGCTTGAATCAGTCGGCCCATTCTCCTCTGACCTCTAGCATCAACAAGGCATTTTCACCCACAGGACTGCCGCATACTGGATCGTTTTCCCTTTTCACACCATTCTTTGTAAACCCTAGAAATGGTTGTGCGTGAAAATCCATATATATATATATATATATATATATATATATATATATATATATATATATATATATATATATATATATATATATATACATATTAGTTTGTGATAGCATTTAATACATATTTTTACAGGAAAGAATTCAGAATTTTTTGATTTTATTAAAAAGTTGGTTTCTAGTTATTCACATGTTTTAGGTTACATTTTATGTCATTTAATTAATGTAGCTTAGATATACAGTCAGCAAATGTAAGATATATAATCCTACAAAATTTATGCCTGTATTGACAACATTATTTTTACAGTAAATTTCAGGCAACCACAGCTGCCAGTGATTTACTGTAAATTTAAGAAAAACTTACAGTATGGTCTTTGCTTTTTATCCAACTGTTGTTGTTGTCATCTTCCACTTTGTTATTTCAGAATTGATTAGAAAGCTGCCTGTTTTGGCCCTTAATTTAATCTCCAAGGTTACATGTCGCAACACGAGCTGTGAGGCAGTTTTATAGAAAGAAGTGCATGGGGAGTCACACACACACATACACGGCTATAAATCATCCTCTTTGTTGCCTTCACTGTGACATTTTCGTTTGTTTTATGAGGTGAGAAATGGGAAACCATCAAAACACTTTCGCGCTCACACAGACGTCACACACACCCTGTTCTCAGCAGTAAACTTACACTCTTCCACCTTCAAAAACGGAAGGAGACAGAGAAATACATTTGTGGTTGTCCTCGCCCTGGAGACAAGCAGTGTGTTGAATGTGGAAGTGTGTAGAGATGCTGGATGTGTGAGATGTGGTTTTAGTCAGTCTGTCGTGAGCTTCAGTGTTCTTGCAGAGGCCTTTTAAGTTGACCAGAAAGAATAAGGGTACGTTTACACAGCAACGATGTAGTAATAATGGAAAAGATTTTCCTTTGCATTTTTCATGTACAAACGACAACGTTGTCAAAATGATCCCCGTTCATACGGATCTGTGAAAAAGACTAAAAACACTGTATTATGCTGCCAGGCCAGTAGATGGCGATGTCACTTTGTACAGAAACACAATGAATTTATACACTGAACACGTAACATGCATGTGCATGACGTCATCATTTCACAAATTCACGTTTTTTGTAGTTTACACAGAGACGATGATAACGGTAACAGTTTGCGTTTTCAGGTGTAAATGAACATTTACCAATAAGGTTACGGGTTTGTTCAAATCTCTAAAAACAAGAATGAAAAATAGTAATATCCTCCTCATGATTTAGTTCAATCCCAAAGGATAAAGCCCTTGCCTACATGATTTCTTGCTGAATACTGTTAGAAAAGCTAAATGCATTGTGAATACCATTTCCTTTTGTCTTTAATGCTGTAAAATTTCTCATCGTCAAGGAGTCTCAAAGGGCTGTTTGGATGTGTGGGAGAATGCTGGGTAATCAGAACAGGATAGTTCAGGTTTTGCCATGTTACATCACCATTAGAGCGATGAAAGACAGGAGGAGAGGATGGAGAGAGAGAATAGTGCAAATAGAACAAACAGATCAAAGAGAAAGTAACAGAAAGTGCCAATTATGCAAGAGGGGTTGCCTGAAATTAATTATTCAAAAATCAAACACATTTAAAACGACGGCATGCATTATTCAAAACAAACAAACTAAATGTCATGTGTAGGGATCTGACTTTTCTGAGGGCATGAATTATAGATGGTTTTGTCCATAAGTAACCTTTAGTTCACATGAAATATTAATGCACATATTCACACGCGCAGCAGGAGATTTAGAGTCTCTCTCAGGCAAGCTTTCTCTCTCGTATTGACATGGACATAAAAGCAAACTCGAGAGATGAACCGCAGAAAGAAACCACAGCGCCTGTCGATGGTTTAACATCTTGATACAAGAAGTCTGCAAAAGTGCATGGCATGACATCAAATCTGTTCGACGGGTGAAAATTGACATTTGACGCACAACTTGAACTGCGTTTGCTCCGTCACTTCAATGTGGACAGGGTCAGTGCTGTGGTGAGTCTACAGTTCGAGCCACTAGTGTGCTCTATACTTCATATAGCACAATACATACTTCATACTATTTAAAAAATACTGTGAATAAATAACTAAGCATTTCAAACAGTGTTTTATGACCATTGCATTTTCACTCATTGCCATGTTAAGTAGCAGTTTTAATCTTTTTTTTTTTTTTCTGCAGCCAATGAGCTTGCTGCTCAACATAGCTGGGGCCAGTTGCATAAAATGCTTAGACTATAGTCTTACAAGTTAGTCATCTAATTTTTTTTTTCTTTAGGACTGTTCATAACTTTTTTAATTCAGTTACATGAAAAGATAGATTGGTCTAATTTGAATCTGAAAAGTAAGAGTGATTAGCTCTCACTAACTGTTAGCTCGTCAAACAAGTAACTTAGCGTCTAATGTTTATGCAACTGGCCCCTGTGGTTAGTGTTCAGCAGTTTTCTGCACGCTTTCAGAGTTCCTCTGAAACCCTCCACCTTCCCCAGCTCCACCTGTATAGCTCTGCTACGGGTAATATTATATATGTAATTCTTACATGCTCACATCAGTGTATCAGTGTATGTACTGGCAGTAGCGTGTTCCTCTACTTGCTCTGCAGCAGCAACAGCAGCTATAAAGCCACACTTACGAACAAAGCGCAAACTTTTTTTGTGCCATTATTATGGAAATGATCTGCCTGCATCTGTATTCTTTAATTTGCACATTGTCAGTAGAACTTTCCACTCCCAATTGTGCTTTTTGTGGAATTGCACTCTTGCGCTAAGGACAGGGATTACCATGCTAAAAATCTTCCAAGAGTTGTCATGATACAAATATGTGTTTTTAAAATAAACAGTTTCAAAATTGTCTATATGGGTGTGTGCAGTTTACGTTGTAGAACAAAACATCCAAGTATTGTCAACTTATATTTACCACAGAAATTATTTCAAAAATTGGAACCACTGGCGAATTAGGGCCAGATTTACTAAACAAGCGTCAATGGGGGTGGAAAGTTCTATGCGGGATCTACTGACAATGTGCAAATTAAAGAACACAGACGCAGACAGATCATTTCCATAATGACCAACACAATCTACTAAGAGCAGGGGGGTATTCCAGAAAGCAAGGTTAACTTACAGTCACACATACCTTGAACTCTCGGTTGATTAACCCAAACCTTGCTTACTCGAGGTATGCTGGTTCCAAAAACGAGTACCAGAGTAAGTTCAGACAACTCAGAGTATGTTCCCGGTTAACACACAAGACATTCTCAACAGAGCGACGAATCGATGATTCACCATGGAAACAGACGCTAAGAAAGAACGCGCCATTCTACTTCCTCTTCTTCTTTTGTTTAATGGCGAGTTACATAACCTACTTAATGCACATCATTATGGTGGTTATGCAATAATTTTTTCAATGTCTTCATTTAATAAGTAATCTTTATTCACTGAGAATTAAGATATTATATTGAATACTGAAACAAATTTGGTTATATTAATAATTATATTCATTATATAAAACACATCTGAATACCTCTTAAGCAAACTAACCCTGGAACATAACCTGCTCTGGACCTGCTTTGGAACCAAAAGTTGAGGTTATCCGCTAACTTACTCTTAAACATACCCAGGTATGTCACATGACCTGCTTTCTGGAATACCCCCCAGTGCAAATTAGCATCTGGTTTAGGATGTAAATAATGGCAAATAATGGCACACAAAAAAGCTGTTCATAAATCCGGCCCATAGTATTCCGGGTTTTGACATCATGGACTCTATTTTGGCCAAAACTGCTATGCATACTATGTATACACTCCATCAACTAGTATGTTAGTATGGCTAACCAATATATAAATAGGGCAGAAATAGTAAGAGTAGTATGCTTTCCAAACACCTCACATATATTAGTTAGTGACTTTCTTGAGCACCATCTAATCTTTAATCTACACTTTTCAATTTCTAAATAGCTAGATCAGTTTGCATGTGAGTTTGTGTGTGAGTGTTTTTTCAGTTCTCTATAGCTCCAAAACCTTAGTATACCAAGCTGCAAGAATGTATGATATTTTTATCAAAACGTGCAAAAATGTTGACTCCTGTCTACACATTAAATACAATCTACTTGTAAACATACAGGTAATATTAAAGCATCCAGTCTCAGGTAAACGGTAGAATTGTTTTGCTCTGTGTAAACCTGATCACCAACACACATCCAGGAGGGAATTGCGGTTAGTCTCTTGTGAGGTGTGGGTGGGCGTTTGTTGTGCCTTGCAGTTTATGACATGAGTTATGAATGCACGCTACCATCTGTATGCATATATATATACATAAATGCTGTTGTGTATCTGCATGTTTGGCTGTTCTGCTTGAATATGAATCAGTGAAACATTTCTCACCATTTTCTCCCCATAAACAAATCCAACATGAAGTGACTCTTTAATATCAAAGGCTACGGCCGCCTGAGGCCCAAACCGCACCGTGCATTTTCACACATCTCCTTCGGCTGCTTCTCCTGGCTCTCCATCCTCATGAAAAATTCATCTCTCTTTCTTCCGCCCGCTGGAGGGGCGAGAGAGAGAGAGAGAGAGAGAGAGAGAGAGAGAGAGAGAGAGAGAGAGAGAGAGAGAGAGAGAGAGAGAGAGAGAGAGAGACTGAGGAGGTGGAGAAATGAGCAAGTCACGAATCGCGTATTATTCCAGAAACGATCCAAATGTTTCACACAGCCCCGCCCACATTTAAATATTTCATAATGGCTGTTCTAAAATACTACTAGAGAAATAAACCTGTAAAAATGAGCTAGACATATTCAGGAGATGTCATTCAAACCTAGAGCATTTGACATTTTGACATCACCTGCTGAAGACATATTTTGCCCCTTTTCCACCTCACTTAAACATATTTTCCCTTTTTTCAGATACAAAAACCTGACCATATGACATTTTTCTGACACTTCTTTTAAATGAGCATTTTTATGCTTTTAATTTTACTCTTATCAGTGACATTTTTTAAAATAAGGCATTTCAATAAGTGACTAATAACCTTTCATAGTCATTAAAGTGAAATTACTGAACCTAAACATAAGAGCCTAATAAAAATGCTCAGTTAAAAGAAAAATGTCAGATGGAATTAGAGGTTTTGCATCTGAAGTCTTCATACATACTGTGTGTATATATTATATATATATTTTAATATCTTAAAATATTCAAGAAAATGTCAAAAAAGTAATATGTAAAATATAAAACAAAACTTGACTATTTAAAAAATATGATGTAAGAAAAAAGGATAAAAAAATAAAATAAAACCAGAAAGGGAAATGAAAATTACAACATATATTGTTTAACAATATATTCATAATTTATTTGTATATATTTGACTAATATTTTCAGTTCATTTTGAACAACATTTGTCAAATTTATAGCTGTCTATAATGTCTTTTTTAATTGATTCTCTCTCTCTCTCTCTCTCTCTCTCTCTCTCTCTATCTATATATATATATATATATATATATATATATATATATATTTTTTTTTTTTTTTTTTTTTTTGCAATAGTCTTGCCAGACTGTTGTTGTTCTGAAAAACTTTTTCTACAGATGGCGTAAAGCTGAGTTTTCTGGCCCAGAACCGCCTTTTGTGCTGAGCGGTTTCAGATGTGTGTCTCTGACACCAGAACCAGAAAAGGGTCCAGAGAAACACACAGTCCTGCAGAAGCTGTTTAATATGCAGTAGAAATGGCCTCTCTGGGTCATGTAGTGTTGGACAGCTTTGGCATTGGCACCTGATTTGTAGCTCAGGGCTATAGGGGTTTAATTCCTTGCAAGGCTGAATTTAAATCCAGCTCTGTCCTTTCGTTGCTGCTCTGATACACGCAGGTCACTTGAGAAAACACTCACTTCTCACCTTCTGTACAAACATCTGTGTAAGAGATACCAGAATATACTCAATAAAACATCTGCCTCGTGTGTGTGGTGCAGGTGTGAGTCTGTTTAGATATGGTACATTAGCACTTTAGGTAACCAACTCACAGTGTTGTTCCCCAAACTCCCTTACGACATGTCCTTATACTAGGTGTGACACAGTTTGAATTTAGACAGCTTAATATCTTAGAATTTTTCTGAGCACATTAAAGCTACCTGCATGTTTCCTTCCCTATTGTGCTAATTAATTTATTCTTCTAGTTAAATTAAAGAGGCTATATGTAGAATTCAGAAACCCTTGTTATTAGTGACACCAGTGGCAGTAAGGTGAACTGCAGCCAGCAACTTATTGCTTGTGCTTGCACTCGAAAACAGCAGAAGAAAGCAGCAGTTAAGAAAGCATCTGATCATTACGATGTGGATGATTGACCAGCATGTCAACAGTCGAGGTAATTAAAATTACACACTTATGACAGTTTGATTATAAAGTATATTTGAGACTATACACTATGTTGCCAAAAGTATTGTGACACCTCTTCAAATCATTGAATTCATGTGTTCCAATCACTTCCATGGCCACAGGTGTATAAAATCAAGCACTTAGGCATGCAGACGCTTCTACAAACATTTGTGAAAGAATGGGTCGCTCTCAGGAGCTCAGTGAATTCAAGCGTGGTGCCGTGATAGGTTGCCACCTGTGCAATAGGTCCAGTCATGAAATTTCCTCACTACTAAATATTCCACGGTCAACTGTTAGTGGTATTATAACAAAGTGGAAGCAATTGGGAACAACAGCAACTTAGCCATGAAGTGCACAGGAGGTGCACTATCATGGTGCCATGTCAAATCCCAGAGCGTTGTCAGTGCATGCTGAGGCACACAATGTGCAGAAGTCGACAACTTTCTGTAGAGTCAATAGATACAGGCCTCCAAACTTTGTGTGACCAGATTAGCTCAAGAACAGTGCTTAGAGAGCTTCATGGAATGGGTTTCCATGGCCGAGCAGCTGCATCCAAGCCTTACATCACCAAGCGCAATGCAACGTGTTTGACGCAGAGCTGTAAAGCACGCCGCCACTGGACTCCAGAGCAGTGGAGAAATGTAAAGTTTGGTGGAGGGGGTTTATGGTGTGGGGCTGTTTTTCAGGTGTTGGGCTTGGCACCTTAGTTCCAGTGAAAGAAACTCTTAATGCTTCAGCATACAAAGACATTTTGGACAATGTCATGCTCCCAACTTTGTGGGAACAGTTTGGGGATGGCCCCTTCCTGTTCCAACATGACTGCGCACCAGTGCACAAAGCAAGGTCCAAAAAGACATAGAAGAATGAGTTTGGTGTGGAGGAACTTGACTGGCCTGTACAGAATCCTGACCTCAACCGATAGAACACCTTTGGGATGAATTAGAGCGGAGACTGTGAGTCAGGCCTTCTCGTCCAACATTAGTGCCTGACCTCACAAATGCGCTTCTAGAAGAATGGTCAGAAATTCCCATAAACACACTCCTAAACCTTGTGGAAAGCCTTCCCAGAAGAGTTGAAGCCGTTACAGCTGCAAAGGGTGGGCCAACTCCATATTAAACCCTACAGATTAAGAATGGGATGTCATTAAAGTTCATGTGCATGTAAAGGCAGATGTCCCAAAACTTTTGACAGTATAGTGTATGATAGCAAAAAGCATATGGGCACATAAGGCACTCTTTAAAAGCATTATGTCACCGAATGATATAATCAGAGATTAAAGTGTGATCTGTGCTCAAATGCTGCTAGACATTTCTCAGAACTAACTTCACTTTTCTAGAAAAGTTGCAGCAACTTTTAATCAGCTTACTTCCCAAAATTCTTGGTAATATAGTGTAGATCTAACTATGTGAGACTATAGTTTGAATCAATACCTTTTAGTTGCATGATACATTGACATTACAGTACAGAACAGCTCTCTCGGCATTATCCTGAACATTGTATAAGCATTCATTTCATGCATCATTGAGCAGAAGAGAGGCTCTCGAGAATGCGGATAAGCGTCACATCCCTTGATTTTCCCGGCAAAAACGACCCGAGTCCTTCACATAAAAATCAGTCTACAGGCTTTCATAGACAACCTCGGAAGTCGAGGAAGGTCTTGTTTTTTTAATTTTCATTACAAGTCATTCACACACTGGCAATAAAAAAAGCGATTATTGCATGAAAATTCTTACATATCGCGCCTTTAAGCAAAAATGTTGAATATCCCAAAAACAATTTACAAATAAAGCAACATTTACATTCCATATATACACTCACCTAAAGGATTATTAGGAACACCTGTTCAATTTCTCATTAATGCAATTATCTAATCAACCAATCACATGGCAGTTGCTTCAGTGCATTTAGGGGTGTGGTCCTGGTCAAGACAATCTCCTGAACTCCAAACTGAATGTCAGAATGGGAAAGAAAGGTGATTTAAGCAATTTTGAGCGTGGCATGGTTGTTGGTCCCAGACGGGCCGGTCTGAGTATTTCACAATCTGCTCGGTTACTGGGATTTTCACGCACAACCATTTATAGGGGTTACAAAGAATGGTGTGAAAAGGGCCATGTCACAAAGCTCGAATCATTTCAAATTGGTTTCTTGAACATGACAATGAGTTCACTGTACTAAAATGGCCCCCACAGTCACCAGATCTCAACCCAATAGAGCATCTTTGGGATGTGGTGGAATGGGAGCTTCGTGCCCTGGATGTGCATCCCACAAATCTCCAGCAACTGCAAGATGCTATCCTATCAATATGGGCCAACATTTCTAAAGAATGCTTTCAGCACCTTGTTGAATCAATGCCACGTAGAATTAAGGCAGTTCTGAAGGCGAAAGGGGGTCACACAGTATTAGTATGGTGTTCCTAATAATCCTTTAGGTGAGTGTATATGTAATTTTTTTAAATTATTCAGTCACATGACCCTTTGAGACGGTCACATAAATGCAGTTTTTATGTGCATTTATAAATTATTAGGTACATATGTTTCTGCCATAATTCATACAGTCATCTTCTGCCGATTAAAAAATTACCAAATAAAACGTCTGCAATATAATCTTTTAATGAGAATTTTTATTTCCATCCAGCATTTTTAATGTTTAATCTCAAAATTTGCATGAAAACATGGATGGAAACCAGGTTGTCGATTAAGGTGATTAATTATATGCTATATGTAATAATAAAATAAAAAAATAATCTTTTTTTTTTTTTTTTTATTATTTAACAAACAAAAATTATACAAGAAAAGGATGTAGAAAAAAAAAAAAACAAATTGCGATGTGATGTGCGATTAATTGCATGTTATGTAATTCATTTGATTATTATGTATAGATGACAGCCCTAAATGTAACCTAAAATCATGTTGAAAATATATATAGGTATGTTATTTGTCAAATTTGCCAAAGAGAAGCAGGATTTGGAGTTGAAATTAGACATTTGTCTCCACAGAATGCAAAGCATCCTCAAAGAGAGAGAGAGAGAGAGATCCAATCCAATTACTGTTTAACACAAGGTCACACTGCAGGAGTGTGTAAATGACAACAGTGATGTAAAGCTATTTCAACACTTATTATCAGCTCTGGACAGCTGTGTGATTTAATTGCATCTGTGTGTGATAAACGTGCTATCAGGGGCTGTTGTTTGATGTTTTTCTTACCTGATCCCTAGAACAATACAAAGCTGTAATCACACGCGTGTTCAGACCTCCAGTGTTGTGAATCTACTGCCTTTTAATGACACGTCTGATTTAGACGTGTTACTGCACCAAGATGGACGGTTAAAGTGAAGCTCTCTGTGTTAATGAATCTCGTTGCATGACTTACAGAGGAATTGTCGGACATATCTTGCTGTAGGATGTAATGAATGAGAGGGATCTCTCTCTTATTGCTGATCTGACTAAAGTCAGCTTAGATTCAGTATTCTTTTTGATTTGGTAATTGAAAGTAAAATGCACATTAGAGGCTGACACCATGTTTTGTATGCAGGCATCTGCTTTGATCATTTCCTTTATTTTCACCTTAAGTGTGTGAGTAGAGTTGTTGGTGCTGGTGATACCAAGTACGTTGATTAAAAGTTGTTGCAAAAATGTCTAGAAAAGTGAAGTTAGTTCTGAGAAATGTCTAGCAGCATTTGAGCACAGATCACACTTTAATCTCTGATTATATAATTCGGTGACATAATGCTTTTAAAGAGTGCCTTATGTGCCCATATGCTTTTTGCTATCATACACTATATTACCAAAAGTTTTGGGACATCTGCCTTTACATGCACATGAACTTTAATGACATCCCATTCTTAATCCATAGGGTTTAATATGGAGTTGGCCCACCATTTGCAGCTATAACAGCTTCAACTCTTCAGGAAAGGCTTTCCACAAGGTTTAGGAGGTTTATGGGAATTTTTCTTCTAGAAGTGCATTTGTGAGGTCAGGCACTGATGTTGGAGGAGAAGGCCTGGCTCGCAGTCTCCGCTCTAATTCATCCCAAAGGTGTTCTATCGGTTGAGGTCAGGACTCTGTTCAGGTCAGTCAAGTTCCTCCACACCAAACTCACTCATCCATATCTTTTTGGACCTTGCTTTGTGCACTGGTGCGCAGTCATGTTGGAACAGGAAGGGGCCATCCCTAAACTGTTCCCACAAAGTTGGGAGCATGAAATTGTCCAAAATTGCCCAACCCCTAAAAAACAACCCCACACCATAATCCCCCTCCACCAAACTTTACACTTGGCACAATGCAGTCAGGCAAGTACCGTTCTCCTAGATTCTTTGGCGAGTGCCAAACCCAGACTCGAATTGCCAGACAGAGAATCGTGATTCATTTCTGTGAATGTGAACACACACAGTTTCAGCCAGTCTCATGTTAATCTTGAGTACCTATAGAGTAGTACTGCATCCTTCATATCTCAAAAAAGTCTTTAGTTTTATTAGATTTATAAAAGACAGATAAGCTGTACCGACAGCCGAACAGCCGAACTCATGGAGGAGTGCAGTGGGTGGAGTTTGGAAGCTGAACAAGGTTATCTTTCCCTCACAACCAATATTACATGGCCATACTTGAAAAAAACTTTCCGAAACTTGTCATACGTCCACATTTTGGCCATGATTAGCATGAGCATCCAACTCTTTAACAGTGTAAATAAGTCAGAATGCATGAAATAGCATTAGACCCTAAGAGATAAGAAATGTCTCTTGAGCAGCAAATCAGTTATCAGAATGATTAGAGTAATGATGCTGAAAATTCAGCTTTGATCACAGGAATAAATTACAAATATTGTTACAAAGATATTTTAAATTGCAATAATATTTCTCAATACTGTTTTTACTGTATGTCTGTTGAGGGTGAGCATAAGAGACTTATTCTACCAATCGCAAACATTTGAATGATTATATATGATTTTTATACTTATGGATATTTTTATTTTATTTTTTTAACATATATAATATCTAAAATTCTAAATATAAATAAAAAATTACAAAATCGAAATTGAATATGTTAAATGATAATTGTCAACGGGCCGTTGAATTATTAGAAAAATAATGTAACCCGAGGTGGTAATGCAGCCGCAACGCAAAGCAGAATGATGGTTACACCTCGGGTATGCATTATTTTTCAATAATTCAACACGTCTCCACAGTCAATTATTCCGCTTATACGGTTACTACACCTCAAAACTTTGTTTAGATGTATTTCAAGACATTTGTCTTATCGTAAGACTCCACTGCTAATTCCAAAACGTAATTTTAGAGCTAGTAACGGAGGCTTCAGCCACTGATAGCAGACTAATGCAGTTATTAATGCAGTTACTGGAGAGAGAGAGAGATAGAGAGAGATAGATAGAAAGAGAGAGAGAGAGAGAGAGAGAGAGAGAGAGAGAGAGAGAGAGATTAAGCGTATGTGCATTACCTGCATCTGTCTCTCAACAGTGTTCGGCAGTAGCGTCTTTACTAATAGCGAAACTGTACGTTTATCTGCTCCAAGAACAGCGGCGTTATAACCTCGCTAGTAAGAAATGTCACGTAGCTTTTAAGTGATCAGAGCAGCGCTGACAACACGTTTCTGTGCGAGTGTGTACCCTGTATGTGTGTGTGGACGTGTGCGGGTCTTGTCATGGACTTGTGTACATTTGGACTCGGTATTGGCTCGTACTCGAACATATTAGGAATTAGACTTATTCCCAAGTCCACTCGAGTCCCGTTCAAAACATTTAATGATTATTACTGTATGTTAATAATTCTTTAAATCGATGTTTGATTGAAACATCCGATGATTGCTGATTTTCTTGTGTGCAAATGCGCATGACTAACATTAGTGCAAAGACTCCCGCCAGGTTCTCTCCCACACCTATGACCCGTCTGCTCTTGCTTCTATTTTATGCTGTCACATTGCTACATTATTTGTCTCAAAATGGTCATTTTAATATATTTACTGTTTACAATGTAGGACAAAAATGTCACAGAGAAAACCAAATCTTGTTTAATTAAATAATAAAATGATACTGATACGATGACAGTCTCAACACTGAGCATCTCCCCCCAAAAATGTCTGACAGAAGGCCGCCCACCCTCTCTCCCTCCGGAACATTCACATTGCATTAAAAAAGCAGCAATTTTTCTGCAGTCACTCTGTGCACACCTTCCGTAACTAAAAAGTTAATCAAATTAAGTTCTAATGTTGTTTGTGGATTTTCCCTGGTCTCGGTCTCGACTCGGACTCAACCCTCTCTGGACTCGGTCTTGACTCGGACTTGAATGAGCTGGTCTCGACTACAACACTGGTAAGAATCTTTGAAATAACTGAAAGCATTTGGCAAAGTGATATGGAACTGTAATGCGGTCAGGACCTGCCTGGAACAGATTCAAGCATTCAACAGCCCCGTAGTAGAATAATAAATAATGCAGTCACTGAAGTTTCATTGTGAAACTTGTCCTCAGTTCACTTTAGTTCTGGCATCCAAAATCACTGAATGGCTTCATCAGTGTCTAGAAGCAAATGTCTGTTCATTGCCAAAAGTCTCCGGCTGTTGCTTTGCAGGCTGCCCACTCACACTGCTATCTGAATATTGGTTTGCATTATCCTATAGACTACACAGCCTCAGTGACATCAGCGGAAAAGCTAAATCATCTCAGAGAAAGAGCAAGGTATTTTATTTATGACGAAAGATTAAAACATAGATAACTTTTTTTTTTTGCTTTGAAATAACATTTACAATAGACCATTTGGGAGCAGGCATCACAGTTACATTACTTGCAAGTTCACACACAATGTGGTGGCAGAAAAAAAGTGGAGGAAAATGATGTCTTTGGATGTCAGAATCGGAATGCAAAAAAAGATGGTCTCCATTTTTACAGAATATCGTGGATGAAGACGCCCTTTGAAGCTAAACGTTTATGATTGCAAGCCGTTAAAAAAGATAGACTGGATTGATGAAACCTGTGATGATTACCCTATTAAAGCACGAGTTTGATGCAAACAATAGCTCTATATAATAGTTACATATGTAGTTCACTGGGGGCATAATGTATTAGCCCTACAGTTACAGCATGAACTAATATTTAAACCTATAACATTTTACATAGATGACTATTAAAACCTATAACATTTTTTATTTCACAATTCTGACTTTGACTTGTCCCATAAAAATTCTGAATTGTGGAATATAAACTCATAATTCTGAGGAAAAAAGGCAGAATATTGAGTTTATATCTCACAATTCTAATTTTTCTTCTCTGAATTGTGAGATATAAACTCGAAATTACCTCTTTTTATTTCCATAGACTGCTACTGCAGAACCGTAATGTAGCAAGTCTAGAGACTGTTTATGTTCTTTATAGAGTGTGTTCTAGGTGTGTGTATGTTCTTTCATGTGTTGTGTTCTGGGTGGCGGGGCTTTAAGGCATGGGCTGTTCTCAAAAACAAGCCTGCGCAGTGATGTGAGGGCAGGGTCTGGGGAAAAAGTTTGAGTGGTTGGGGCTCGCTGGGGTGTGTGAGGCAAGAGCATCGGCCACTCAGGTGCTCACGGAATAAAAGCACAGTTCAACCATTAAGCGAGTCTCTCGTTTTCTTTGTTCCTTACAGTAATTTGCAGATACCTACAAAACACATCATCGTTGTTTGCAAACACCCAAATTGTCTCTAAAGACCAGATATGTTCATTAAAAAGTATAGCTTCAGTTTAGAACTTTAATATAATGCAAAAATGGAAAAATGTAGTCTTCTCTCTCTTGCCCATGTTGTTGAATGCAATACTTGGACACATCAACGGCACACATACACTCTCTGGTCCATCTGTTTTGTCCGGCAGTGCCAGATCTCCCCTCCTCTCTCCATCTTTCTACTTTTCTTTTTCCTTTTTGTTTTTCTTGGTTTTCTCTGTATAGTACACAGATCATCCTCTGATTTCCCAATATTACTGTACTCTTTCATGCATCCATGACCTCTGACCTCTCTTTATTGTGGCCTGTGCGGGTTTGACCTGTGGAGCAGATCGAGGTCACAACTTCCACCATCATTTTGCCCTTCATTTAGTGTCTGGACCACTGCCCGGAGACTCTCTCACACATACACATGGTTCACAGCCAGAAAGTGTTTCTGAAACTGTGTTTATGTGTCTCTGTGCATGTCGTGACTGTTTTTGAGCGCATCTGATATGTGATCGCTGGCATCAACAAAGTTAGCCCATACGTCCCTCTGAGATGATGTAAGCGAGTGACTCATGCATGACAAAACCTAGAAACACAGGTGGCACTGTGTGTGTGTGTGTGTGTGTGTGTGTACTCGTGTATATGAAAATTTATTAAAGGTGATGTGTAATTTTTGTGCCACTAACAAGGCTAAAATACAGTAAAAATGGCATATTGTGAAATATTATTACAATTTAAAACAACTGTTTTCTATTTGAATATATTTTAAAATGCAATTGATTTATTGATGTAATTGTGGTGAACCTATGATGGCAACGCTGAATTTTCAGCATCATTCCTCCAGTCTTCATTGTCACATGATCCTTCAGAAATCATTCTAATATGAGGATTTGCTGCTCAAGAAACATTTCTTATCGTTATCAACGTTAGAAACAGTTGCTGCTTTTTTTGTGGAAACCATGATAATTTTTTTTCCAGATTATTTTGTCTCTCACTTTTGATCAATTTAATGCATCCTTGCTGAATACAAGTATTATGGCTCGTTTCCACCAAGTGGTGCGGTTCAGTACAGTACAGTACAGTTGAGTACAATTCGGGACACTAAACCCTGATCCAGCTTGCGTTTCCACCACCAACAGCACCCTTATGATAGGTGTGGTGTAGCAAGTGACGTCATTCTCGCGCAAAGAAGAAAGCCACACCGTAAACAACAGTGGACAACATACAGCAGATCTTGTTCTTGCTTCTCGGCATATGGCTGTTGTCACAAAAAGACACGCTTTGTTTGAGCCAAGGCTGCAGGCTGCAAGAAAAAACACACCCGAAAAAGCCAGCGCAAGTGACAATTCTCCGTCAACCAATCAACGTTCTGCAGTGAGTCTAGCTCCACCCTTTAGTACCAGACTACTGTGCAATGTACCCCAACGGAAGGGTGCCAAAAAAGTGGTACGGTACAGTTCGGAATTAGGGTTCACAACTTCTGACAATGGAAACAGCAAAAAATACATACCGTACCGAACTGTACTGAACCGTACTGCTCAGTGGAAACGAGCCATTAATTTCTTTCAAAAAACAAATCTTACTGACACCAAACTTTTGAACGTGTATAGTGTGTATATATACAGAATGCATTAAAAACACATTTAATATAGACTGTGATGAACCACTGAGCTCCAAAACTAGCTAACGTTAACATGCAATGCACCATTCTGTTGTTATTTATAAGAAATAGCAGATATGAACTACAACTCTTCTCTACCCCACAGTATTTGTTTCCTAATGCCAGTAAAGAATCCTGCAGCCGCCGGGATGTGTACGTCAAAGAGCACGGCTCTGTCTCTCTATGTGTGTTCTGTAGTCATTAAGATCTCACGCTGAGTTTTGCTATTAAATTTACAGCCCTAGTCTCATAACCCACTGAAAAAATCACCTCTCACACTGACAAGCAACAGCAGCAAGAAGGGAAAGTTACACAAACATCTCCAGGGAACAAATTAGTAGCTTGAGTCAAAGTATATTTACTGTAAGAGTTAAAAAACAGGAGAGACCTCACAAAACACATGGACAGATTACGATCAATAACACCAGTATGGCTAAAGGAGGGGAAAAGAGAAAGAGAAAATGAGTGTTTTATTTCACGTTGTTCCCTTTGTGTCATCGTGTAGCTCACGGGAGACGTTGACGAGAGACATTTTGCAGCAGCAGCAAGTGTTCGCTCATATTTTGCTCGGTTTATTTTTAGACTCATTACAACTCTCTTGTTTGCCTCCCTCTTTTCTGTCACTTTCTGCTGCTAATTTACCCACTTTCTCAGATTCACACTCACAACGTGAGTTGTAATAAACAGCACGGCCTACTCTGCAAGTGCGCAGCTTTGCTAGTTTGATCACGTTGCTTCCTTGGTGGTTTTGTTGATCATTATGAGATATTAAAGTTTTTAATGTTGCGTGCTTGCAATATAGACAGTTTTATTGTTTTTAGCATGGGCGTTCTAGTTTTGTCATGCATGGCATGCTTGCAGTGTAGACAGATATATTGATTATTATGGGAGTATTTATAGTTTTTGTGTATATTCTAGTTTTCTTGCATCACGTTTCACTTTTGCAATATACACAGTTTTTATTCTCTCTAAAGTGTTCCAATTTTGTTTTCTCACTTGCAATGTAGACAGTTTTGTTGCATTGCATATAGCTTGTAGCTTGTAGACCACTTTGTTGATTAGAATTGATTACAATTTTACTCGTCATATTATTTGCTTAAAATGTAAACAGCTTTAGACTGAATTCCAGAGTTGATTCTAGAACACCAGATATCTTAGCAGAATAAAAAAACATAGTGCTCCAAGAAAATAGATATATTTTTTCGTTTAAAAGCATTATTTAAAAGTTAAACCCAATCATAAAGCATTGCAACTATCACTCCTATTATAATCTTTGAAATCTTCTAAACTGCAAGGCATTTAAAGCTTTGTTCATTTTAACAGGATCCATTTTGTTTACTCACGGTACAGACACCATGCCAGACGTTTTTACGGGGGTTTTTTCTCCACAGACTCATCTGTGAGTTTAGCGCTCATAGGTGCAGAGATGTTGAAAGAGGTTGAGACTCAGAGATCCCCTGTGAATTTGAATAAAGAGAGAAACAGACAAATAATGCTGGAGGAGAGCTGTTTATATATACAGTATCTTTATGGATCCAATTATGATTGTACAACAGAAGTGATTTTCTGTCGCAACATGTGTTATTGCATACCATATTCCTCCCAAACTTTCACTGGAACACTCACAAGAGGGAGCATTAATAATAGTACAATTTGTCATTCTCATTGTTCATCATTTCCATTCCTTTACATTTTGTGCATTCACCTTTAGAGTGAAATATTATTTCCTTTGTCCTTTGAGGATCTTTTATAGTGGCTATTTAAGAGGACACACACACACACACACAATGAATGCATTTATATAAACCACCTGCAATTTGTCTTAGTCTCTTTCTCTTAGCTTTTTTCCCCCTCTATAAGGTGGCATGCGGTTCCCTTGTTCTCTTTTATTCTCTCTATTCTTTTTTCCTCCTCTGACAGGCTGGAGAAGCCAATTAAAGACTGCAGGGCACAGCAGAGCAGGCGTTTAGTTCTGCTCTCTCTCTCTCTCTCTCTCTCTCTCACACACACACACACACACACACACACACACACACACACACACAGAACGGCGCAAGTATGAGACTGTGTGTGTGTGTATGTGTGTGTGTGTGTGTGTCAGAGAGAGGAAAGGTCTGTATAATTGCTCTCACATTCATCACTATGAAGGTGTGTTACCTCTCCACCTCTTATGTTGACAATGACTTTCTTCGTCCTCATTTAATCATTAGGATGTTTATATATACTGTAGATGCAAAATGTTCTAAAGAATGCTTTAGCATGATAAATCGAATGGTATAATACATCTAGGGTGGATCTGAGTGCATTTAAAGGTGAAGTGTATAATTGCAGTACGTCTAGCCTCAGCAAAACGGTTTACTGACACTACAGAGTATAACCTGTATTATAATGCCTTAAAAACCTCCTATGGTGAAAATCAGGTGTTTATTGTTGTTTACATGTCTGTGTGGTGTTTTTAATATGCTTTATGCTTTGCAAATTCATCAGTCAACACCATTTTCTCCTTAAAGGGGTCATGAATTGGCTTTTGTATTTTTTTTATACTGTTGTCTGAGGTCAACTTATGACGTCTGCGTGGTTTTTACATTCAAAAACACCACAATGAATAAGTAATGGGCTATTTTCTACCCTGTTTTTGAGCCTCTCTCATGGAACGCTTGGTTTTTATGGGCGTGCTGCACTGAAGACTTGGAAGTAAACGCCGACTGCTATGATTGGATCAGCTTTGCATATTATAATGAGCTCCGGCTCCCCTGCAAGGAATTGTTTTGAAGCATGTGGGAAAACGGCAACCGAAATGATTCGCCCACAGGGCTCGCAAAATGTCTTTATCAAGCAAACACAATGATTTATCTCTCATCCACCCTCGATTAATTGGAATGTTATTTTTTATTACTTCGCCCTCCCGATCGGTGGATATAACCGTGAACTGTGTATCACTAACACACACAGACACACACACACACACACACGCATGCACAAAACTCACTGCAGAGTCAGACAAATCAACATGATCAAAACTTCCATTTTTCCTTGAAATATCAAGTCAAGAGAGTGAACAACGCACATCAGTAAAGGAATGTTATTTCAATATTCAAGATTCACCGGCCTGCCGACAGGCTTACGTTTTGGTAGCCCGTTTGGAAAACACATAAGTTAGCCCTGGGACGTTGGGCTTTGCGTTGCGAGCCCTGGCCCACACATGTCCGAGTCTGATCACACAATGACAACACCTCAAATGAAGGATTCTCCAGCCTGTGACAGCGTACTAAGTTATGTTCAGTTAGACACATACGCATAATCAATAGATATTAAACGATCTGTAACAATGCAATACTATCACATATAAAAAACTCTTTTTTACTGCTTCATTCATTCATTCATGTAATCTCATCCTGTCTGCAAAGCCAGTCTCTTGTTTACAAATAAATCCATGGTGAAATGAAGGAACAAATGTGCAATGTCTTCCCCACGTGAACTGGATCATTTATTATATTAAAAATAAAGTTCGACCACACATTTCTAATATTAGAATCCGAAGGAAGCTTATGCAGCTACTGTGTTCTTCCACAAGCAGGCACAGCGCAATATCTTGCTATCTTCGGCATGTTTATTGCTCGGTAGCGCGATCCGTTTAGCTCTACGAGTCGGTGGGCGGGGCTACAGAATCAGGCGTACTTATATGTTGAGGTGGTGTTTCACCACACGCTGACGTCAAGGGTTGGCATATTGGGAGATCAAGCGTTTGCTGGGCACAGTGTCAATAAAAGCTTTTCTTTGACTAACAAGGGCGTTTTCAGCTCCGAAACTTACAGGATATTGTTATATCACGCTGAACTTTTATATATCAAAGCCTGAATGAAAAGTAAATTTTTCAATTCATGACCCCTTTAAAACTACAGTGCATCAAAGACAGTATCAAAAACACAGTTTGAAACTGCCGTCACACATGTAACCAATCCCGTCAACGTGCGGGAGGGCCTTTTCCACAGTGAGCACAAGAATACCTTTAAGAAGGGACAGGAAAAATTGGAACATATAGCAATATAGTGGGCGTTTTATGTATATTACGTTATGTTGATGAACCATATGCCTTTCTGCACTGACGTTCTGTGATGTTCAAAGCGTTTCTAAGGATGCTGATTTTCAAAAGGCAGCTGTCGGACTCTGAGATGGTGAACGGGAACATGGTTTGTGTAGCATTAGCAACACATTATTAGCCAAAGGCTAATCACATTAATTACCGTTATATGTCCTACGTTGTAGAGAGCGATACATAAAATGCATTACCATTCTGATACAAACCCGATTCCAAAAAAGTTGGGATACTGTACAAATTGTGAATACAAAAGGAATGCAATAATTTACAAATCTCATACACTTATATTTTATTCACAATAGAATATAGATTTACATTTACATATTTGGCAGACACTTTTATCCAAAGCGACTTACATTGCATTCAAGGTACACATTTTTTACATTTTGTCAGTTCTTGCTTTCCCTGGGAATCGAACCCATGACCTTGGCATTGCTAGTGCCACGCTCTTATTGTTTGAGCTACAGATAACATATCAAATGTTGAAAGTGAGACATTTTGAAATGTCATGCCAAATATTGGCTCATTTTGGATCTCATGAGAGCTACACATTCCAAAAAGTTGGGACAGGTAGCAATAAGAGGCCGGAAAAGTTAAATGTACATATAAGGAACAGCTGGAAAACCAATCTGCAACTTATTAGGTCAATTGGCAACATGATTGGGTATAAAAAGAGCCTCTCAGAGTGGCAGTGTCTCTCAGAAGTCAAGATGGGCAGAGGATCACCAATTCCCCCAATGCTGCGGACAAAAATACTGGAGCAATATCAGAAAGGAGTTTCTCAGAGAAAAACTGCAAAGAGTTTGAAGTTATCATCATCTACAGTGCATAATATCATCCAAAGATTCAGAGAATCTGGAACAATCTCTGTGCGTAAGGGTCAAGGCCGGAAAACCATACTGGATGCCGTGATCTTCGGGCCCTTAGACGGCACTGCATCACATACAGGAATGCTCCCATCCAGACGTCGTCTCTTTCACGGAAGACCTTGCATTTTCCAACATGACAATGCCAGACCACATACTGCATCAATTACAACATCATGGCTGTGTAAAAGAAGGATCCGTGTACTGAAATGGCCAACCTGCAGTCCAGATCTTTCACCCATCATAAAGAGGAAGATGCGACAAAGAAGACCTAAGACAGTTGAGCAACTAGAAGCCTGTATTAGACAAGAATGGGACAACATTCCTATTCCTAAACTTGAGCAACTTGTCTCCTCAGTCCCCAGACGTTTGCAGACTGTTATAAAAAGAAGAAGGGATTCTGTTTTTATTCACAATTTGTACAGTGTCCCAACTTTTTTGGAATCGGGTTTATACATCGACTTGTAGACGAGCCTGTATAATTCACAATAATCTTCCTCTTCTTCTTCTAAAATAGTTGGTTCAAACATATTTAGCTGAATTAAATCAATACTTCCACTTGCCATTTTTTAAGGTTCACTACAGTTAACCAAGTGGATCAGGTATTCTGAGCTAGTGTGAGTGAGTGGAGGCGGGGCTAATTTGCATATTCAGGAGTCCACGTACACTAAATGAAGCAAGGGTGTAGGGTTCCTCAATTTCAGTCCTGGAGGGCCACTGCCTTGCAGAGTTTAGCTCCAGCCCTAATCAAACACACCCGAACAAGCTAGTCAAGGTCTTAGAGTTACTAGAAAATTGCAGTTAGGGGAGTTTGATCATGGTTTGAGCTAAACTCTGCAGGACTGTGGCCCTCCAGGGCTTGATTTGAGGGACCCTGGTGTAGAATTAGGGTAGGGACACACCAGACTAGAGGTCGTCCCGCTCCAGCTAGGTTCTATTCCGCACCCACCCGCTCCCACTTAAAATTCACTCTGTGTTCACCCACTTACCGCTTAGAATGATTTTCTTCCCGACCCGACCGATCCTGCTAAATTTAGACCTCGTTTCCAGATTTAAATTTCCCCTAAAGAAAGAGTGGCTGGAATAACAAATATAAAATGTTGGCTATACAATAATTTTCTTTGTTATTTTTGTCTTATCATGATACTGTCAACAAAAACGTAAAAAAAAAAAAGAGAAAAATAGGCTAAATCAAATACAACACCTGTCACTCAAAATTATAAGCCAAAAATACAAATAAACGAAAACTGTCAGCTTATTAGCTATAGCTACTGCAAAATGAAAAAAAAAAATGTTTTAACATCCATGCAAAAACAGAATGTCGTTGTCACAGATCCTACCATGTCCCTCACACCAGACTCAATCACTCCTCCCACACGGTCCCAATCACCCGAGTTCTGAAACACCTGTCACTAATCACCAACACCCTTAAATGTTGCCCTCAGCCTGCACTCACTGTCCGGTCTCGTCTCAGACAACCCGACTCCCACGCTTTTGGTTCCTATTCCGTCTTGCCTGTGTTCCAGTATTATCTCCGTGATCGCTTTCCTCCACCTGGACAACACCACCTGGATCTCCGCTACATTTAAGCCCTTTTCTGTCTCTCTTCAGTCCCTTCCGTGCCTCTTCAGTGGTTTGCTGTTAATAAACATACCTGGATTCACTTACGTCCGCGTCCGCCTGTTTATCATGACAGAAGACCGGACCCCTCAGCAGACCGAAGATATAACCGGCGGAGCGGCAGCTCCAGCAGCGCTCAGAACGAAACCCATTATTCGACTTAATGCAAGCCTTCCACCATGTCCTGCAGAGTGCTTCTTCTACATCTGCCTCACCCAGTCCCATGGCTTGGCCAGCGCCGCCGGTGGTAAGGCGGAAGAATGCAGCGGGTTTCTTTTGCAGTGTCAGTTATATTTCGAAATTAATGCACGTCAGTTTGAGACCGAACGAGCCAAGATCGCTTTTATCATCTCGCTACTTAACGGACGCGCGCTTCAGTGGGCGCGCGCTATCTGGGACTCCAACAGCCCTGTCACGCAATCACTAACAGTATTCGTAAGTCACTTCAAGGATGTGTTCGGTCACGCCACTGACACAATCTCCACTAACGACCAACTTCTCAGTTTACGACAAGGCCACCAGTCCATCCAAGATTACTCTCTGCAGTTCCGCACCCTCGCGGCGTCAAGCGGCTGGAATGAGACGGCCCTACTGGCAGTCTACCGCCAGGGGCTTGAACCCCGGATCCGTGTTCACCTCTCCATCTATGATGACAGTTATGGTTTGGAAAGGTTTATTCAGAAATCCATCCTAATAGCACAAAACCTCTCCACCTGTTTTAGAGAAACCCCTGCATTACACGTTCCGTCTCCACCAAGGGCACCAGATCCTCCAGCACCAGAACCTATGCAGCTGGACCACTACCGACTAACACCTGCAGAGAGGAGAGACGTGTTCGCTTGCACCTATGTCTGTACTGTGGTGGTGAGGGTCATACCCGCATCCAGTGTCCGACCCGACCACCACGCCCAGGGGTGAGTACGATTCACACTATGCCAGTGATCCACAAGATGTCCCTAACGAAGGTTCTAGTCACTGTCAATGACCTCTCTGTTTCAGCCTCGGCGTTGATGGATTCTGGCTCGGCGGGGAATTTCATATCCACCAACCTACTTAACAGACTGAAAGCCCGCAAGACCCGCCTTGACCGTCCCTTCCGAGCCCATAACATCCTAGGAAAACCCTGGGCCATGGATGCATTCGATGCGTCTCCTCCCTATTCAGCTCCAAATCGGCTGGCTCCACCTAGAGGAACTTACTTTTCTGGTGCTGGAAGGAGCCACTACGGACATCGTCCTGGGGCGCCCGTGGATGTCCAAACATTCCCCGATGATCTGCTGGGACTCAGGTGAAGTGTTAAAATGGAGCTCTTTCTGTTTAACAAACTGTCTTTCAACCATCGTCAGGAAGTCCCAACCCGCTGAGACCTCCGACAGAATCACTCAACTCCCGCTTGCTTCCACATCCATTGAGAGCCCACAGAATTCTTCGTCGCCTCCTGAGATCCCTGCCGAATACCGGGCGTTCCAGGACGTGTTTAGTAAACAACGGGCCACGGAACTTCCACCTCACCGGCCATGGGACTGTGCCATCGACCTGCTGCCTGGGGCCACCTTCCTCGTGGGGCGAATCTATGCCCTGTCCATCCCGGAGCAACAGGCCATGGATGAATATATCAAGGAGGCTCTTCAACAAAAGTTAATTCGCCCATCTACTTCCCCTGCCGCTTCAAGCTTCTTCTTCGTGGGCAAGAAGGACGGAGGCTTGAGGCCCTGTATCGATTACCGACACCTGAACACGCTCACGGTCAAATTCCGGTATCCACTGCCCCTGGTCCCCGCCGCTCTGGAACAGCTGCGGGGGGCTCGCATTTTCACTAAACTAGATCTACGCAGCGCCTACAATCTAATCCGGATCAGAAGAGGAGATGAGTGGAAAACAGCGTTCATTACACCCTCAGGACACTACGAATACCTCGTCATGCCATTCGGTCTGGCAAGCGCTCCTGCAGTATTCAAGGTTTCATGAGCGAGATCTTCAGAGAATTCCTCAACGTCTTCGTCATCGTGTACCTGGATGACATTCTTGTCTATTCAAAGAACATCACTGAACACCATCAACACGTCAAACAGGTCCTGACCAAGCTCCGCCAATACCACCTCTTCCTGAAGCTGGAGAAATGCGAGTTCCTCCGCAGCAGCATCCAGTTCCTCGGTTATATCATCACCCAGAGCGGCGTCAAGATGGACCAGGGGAAGGTGAGCGCGGTACGGAACTGGCCCAAACCCACCTCCATCAAGGAACTTCAACGCTTCTTAGGATTTGCCAACTTCTATCGCCGGTTTATAAGAAGTTTCAGTATCTTCAGCGCACCGTTGACATCCCTGCTACGAAACGGGCCCAAGTCTCTGTCCTGGACTCCAGAAGCCAACCAAGCTTTCCAGACCCTCAAGCATTCCTTCTGTACGGCTCCTACCCTCAGCCATCCGGATCCCCAGTTGCCCTTCGTCGTCAAGGTGGATGCATCTTGTACCGGGGTAGGAGCCGTGCTGTCCCAGCGGCAGGGTGAGCCTCCCAAACTCCATCCATGTGCCTACTTTTCCAAAAAGTTGTCCCCGGCGGAGCGGAACTATGACATCGGAAACCGCGAGTTGCTGGCCATCAAGCTGGCCTTAGAAGAGTGGAGGCATTGGCTGGAGGGGCAGTTCACCCATTCCAGGTGATAACAGACCATCAAAACCTGCAGTACCTACGGGAAGCACGAAGGCTAAACCCACGTCAAGCTCGTTGGGCACTCTTCTTTACCCGCTTCAATTTTACAGTGACCTACAGACCAGGCGACAAGAACCAGAAGGCCGACGCTCTCTCTCGACAATTCTCCCCTGACCATGATCCACAACCTCCAGAACCCGTGCTCCCTCCAGCCTTGATTGTGAGCCCCATCCAATGGGCCCTGGACCATCAGATTGCGGAAGCAACTCGCGAGGAACCGGCTCCGCCGGGGGCTCCTGAGGGGCAGGTCTATGTACCATCTCGACTCCGTCTGCCCCTCTTGGAACAAGTCCACACCTCTCCGGGCTCTGGACATCCAGGCAGCCAGCGGACCCTCTCGCTCCTACGGGCCGCGCTACTGGTGGCCCAGGATGGACCGTGATGTCTCCCGCTACATCAAAGGCTGTTCCGTCTGTGCCACTTCCAAGACTCCACGCCACCTCCCAGAAGGCAAGCTACAGCCACTACCCATCCCTCGCCGGCCCTGGTCCCACATTGCGGTGGATTTCTTGACGGATCTGCCTCCATCTGAAGGTCATACCTGCATCCTCATGGTTGTTGACCGGTTCTCGAAGACCTGCAAATTGATCCCTCTCAAAGGGTTGCCCACGGCTCTGGAAATGGCGGAGACCCTGTTCCACCAAGTCTTCCGTCACTTTGGCCTCCCCGAAGACATCATTTCCGACAGGGGGCCCCAGTTCATTTCCAGGGTTTGGAAAGCCTTCTTCCGCCTTCTGGGAGTCTCCGTGAGTCTTAGTTCTGGTTACCATCCCCAGACCAACGGCCAGGCCGGACGAAAGATCCAGGAAATCGGGAGATATCTGAGGTCCTATTGTAGTCACCAACAGAACACCTGGAACCGGTTCCTTCCGTGGGCAGAATACGCCCAAAACTCACTCCGGCAGGATTCCACACACCTCACACCTTTTCAGTGTCTGCTAGGTTTTCAGCCCCCGTTGTTCCCTTGGTCAGGCGAGCCCACGGAAGTACCATCGGTCCATCACTGGTTCCAGGAGAGCGAGAGGGTATGGAACTCAGCTCACGTCCATCTGCAGAGGGCAGTCCGTAGGCAGAAGACTCAAGCCGACCGCCGACGTCGCCAGGCACCTCAATACCATCCCGGCCAACTTCGTTTGGTTGTCGACGAGGACATTCGTCTCACGGCTGCCCAGTCGCAAGCTGAGTCCCGCTTTATAGGCCCTTTCAAGGTGGTGAGGCAGATTAATGAGGTCACATACCGGTTACAACTACCCTCACACTACAGAATTGCACCAACATTCCACGTTTCCCTTCTCAAGCCCTTCACTAAACCTCTTCTTCCTTCTTCCACAGAGTCTGGTGCTGAGGCCGTACCTCCTCCTCCTCCCATGGACCCGGCGGATCAGGACATCTACAAAGTTGCTTCTATCTTGGACTCTCGACGACGGGCGGCACACTGCAGTATCTAGTGGACTGGGAAGGGTTTGGCCCTGAAGAGCGTTCATGGGTCAACCAGCGACGATATCCTAGACCCAGACCTTCTACGGGGAATTCCACGTCAACAATCCCTCTCGTCCTGCACCCGAGGTCGAGGCCGCCCCGTCGTCGTCCGCGCGGTCCTCCGGAGCTGCCCGTGGAGGGGGGGGTACTGTCACAGATCCTACCATGTCCCTCACACCAGACTCAATCACTCCTCCCACACGGTCCCAATCACCCGAGTTCTGAAACACCTGTCACTAATCACCAACACCCTTAAATGTTGCCCTCAGCCTGCACTCACTGTCCGGTCTCGTCTCAGACAACCCGACTCCCACGCTTGTGGTTCCTATTCCGTCTTGCCTGTGTTCCAGTATTATCTCCGTGATCGCTTTCCTCCACCTGGACAACACCACCTGGATCTCCGCTACATTTAAGCCCTTTTCTGTCTCTCTTCAGTCCCTTCCGTGCCTCTTCAGTGGTTTGCTGTTAATAAACATACCTGGATTCACTTACGTCCGCGTCCGCCTGTTTATCATGACAGTCGTTGAATGACGACAGTTTCATTACCAAAATCCTCCACCAAAATCCGACCGTGTTGCTCTGAAGGTGCTCTCGTGGACGTGATGCACAGAACATATTGCCACGTTCAGGGCAGGGAAATGGGAACTGTGTGAACGCCACCATTGCAGAAAGTTTTATTCACTTCGAGTTCAAGCAGGTTTAAGCTGTTGTCAGGAGCCTATTGTCAGACCTATGTAGGCCTACACCAGAGTTACCGACAACTACCGTCTTTGATTCGGAAATTTACTCCCGCGCCGCAAGAAAACTGTTCGGGTGCAGACCTGCAGATCTCTATACCAAACCGACGCCACAGAACTAGCACTGATGAAAGCCGACTGTGTTGTCGCTTCGCGTCGCCTGCGTCGTGGCAAAAAACACACTGGGAGAACTACAGCCGACTGTCAATTAGCATGCGCGTTCTGCGTCTGTGTGTAAATGACACAACTGTCTATTTCTGCAGATATCTTTGTCTATTTTCGTCATTCAAAAAGGGAAACCGAGGCTGCAACTTGCAGATACACAAACTGTAAACAAAGCAGTGTGTGCCGTTTTAAATATCAATCCTGCTGATCACTTTCTTTATTCCACTCCGCTCATGTTAATATTAAAATATTTGCCCAGGAACACAAGATTGAGCTGAACAGCCAATCAGAGTTCTCTCTCTCACCGACAGCCCGACAGCAATTCTACATGTTGAATCAGCCCAAAAAACCCAGACGTCATCCGACTAGAGCCCACTGTGCAGAACACACCGGAAAAACGAAGTCTGCCGACTCTCAAAAAAATGGCCCGACGTTGCCAGACGGCCAATCGTCAGCTTGGTGTGGCCATGGCTTTACATTCAAGCTATTTTAAGGCATAAAGAAACTATTTTCACAACATTTAAACTGTTTATAATCTCTCTATCACTTATTGTTGCTTTTATTTATAGATTTTGCTGTGTATTGTCCTAGATACACATTTTTTAAATATTAAAATATTAAATATAAAATTATATAATTTTAAAATATAAAAATCTAATCATAAAAATATGAATATTTAAAAAATATATATACTAGCAATAATTATTAACCATTGTAGTATTTTTTGTGTGAAATGAAATCTTTATATCAGTTTCTAATCAAATTATAACTGTCCCATAGTTGTGATGTAATGTCTACTGCAACAATCAATTTGGCATTAATAGTTTTTATAAAGTTTTTAAAGTGTAGCTAGATGGCTACCAGGAAACATCAGGTAAATATCACTTGTTTTTGTACATCATTTCCAATTAAGCTGCAAGTTGTAACCATGCAAAAAGTGTTATTTACATTTTAAATATTATTTAACTAATTACATAAAATGCTAGCTATAACTGAGCTTTAGCAAGACAAAGGAGTCAGACATTTTATTCCCAAAAAAATGTAAAATGTCTTTTCTACCACATTTAATATTATGTATGTGGAGGTTAAGCGTTTAAAAGAGTTTATTTTCTGAAAGTCCACAGGGACAAAATTGCCCATTTTATATAAAGCATGAAAATGCCACAAGCGCTCAGTTTCAATATTTTATTCGTATCTATCGTTCTGCTCACTGGTCTCAATCCAGCTCTCTGCTGGACGCTCCTGGAGCCGCTCTGAGCCAGAAACCCTCCAGCCTGACATCCCAGAATACCCTGGGGGAGATTCTGGAATGCATGTTAAAACACTGGAACACACAGTGATTGGCTGTAAGTAAAACACCATAAGGAATGCTGAATCCTGTCAAATGTAAATGTATACTTTTGGTTTGTATTGTTTGTTTTATTTGCTATTTATATATTTTGTCATTATATGCAGTATTTTTTTAAAGTGCAATTCTGGTGTAACTATAAACCCGATTCCAAAAAAGTTGGGACACTGTACAAATTGTGAATAAAAACAGAATGCAATGATGTGGAAGTTTCAAATTTCAATATTTTATGCAGAATACAACATAGATGACATATCAAATGTTTAAACTGAGAAAATGTATCATTTTAAGGGGAAAATAAGTTGATTTTAAGTTTCATGGCATCAACACATCTCAAAAAAGTTGGGACAAGGCCATGTTTCCCACTGTGTGGCATCCCCTCTTCTTTTTATAACAGTCTGCAAACGTCTGGGGACTGAGGAGACAAGCTGCTCAAGTTTAGGAATAGGAATGTTGTCCCATTCTTGTCTAATACAGGCTTCTAGTTGCTCAACTGTCTTAGGTCTTCTTTGTCGCATCTTTGTCGCAACATTCCGCCAAATGTTTTCTATGGGTGAAAGATCTGGACTGCAGGCTGGCCATTTCAGTCCCCGGATCCTTCTTCTGCGCAGCCATGATGTTGTAATTGATGCAGTATGTGGTCTGGCATTGTCATGTTGGAAAATGCAAGGTCTTCCCTGAAAGAGACGACGTCTGGATGGGAGCATATGTTGTTCTAGAACTTGGATATACCTTTCAGCATTGATGGTGCCTTTCCAGATGTGTAAGCTGCCCATGCCACACGCACTCATGCAACCCCATACCATCAGAGATGCAGGCTTCTGAACTGAGCGCTGAGAACAACTTGGGTTGTCCTTGTCCTCTTTAGTCCGGATGACATGGCGTCCCAGTTTTCCAAAAAGAACTTCAAATTTTGATTGGTCTGACCACAGAACAGTTTTCCACTTTGACACAGTCCATTTTAAATGAGCCTTGGCCCAGAGAAAACGCCTGCGCTTCTGGATCATGTTTAGATATGGCTTCTTTTTTAAGTATTCCTGAGTTTTAGCCGGCAACGGCGAATGGCACGGTGGATTGTGTTCACCGATTCTGGAAGTATTCCTGAGCCCATGTTGTGATTTCCATTACAGTAGCATTCCTGTATGTAATGCAGTGCCGTCTAAGGGCCCGAAGATCACGGGCATCCAGTATGGTTTTCCGGCCTTGACCCTTACGCACAGAGATTGTTCCAGATTCTCTGAATCTTTGGATGATATTATGCACTGTAGATGATGATAGCTTCAAACTCTTTGCAGTTTTTCTCTGAGAAACTCCTTTCTGATATTGCTCCAGTATTTTTGGCCGTAGCATTGGGGGAATTGGTGATCCTCTGCCCATCTTGACTTTTGAGAGACACTGCCACTCTGAGAGGCTCTTTTAATACCCAATCATGTTGCCAATTGACCTAATAAGTTGCAGATTGGTCCTCCAGCTGTTCCTTATATGTACATTGACCTTTTCCGGCCTCTTATTGCTCCCTGTCCCAACTTTTTTGGAATGTGTAGCTCTCATGAGATCCAAAATGAGCCAATATTTGTACGACATTTCAAAATGCCTCACTTTCAACATTTGATATGTTATCTATATTCTATTGTGAATAGAATATAAGTTTATGAGATTTGTAAATTATTGCATTCCTTTTTTATTCACAATTTGTACAGTGTCCCAACTCTTTTGGAATATTATATATATATATATATATATATATATATATATATATATATATATATATATATATATATATATATACACTCACCTAAAGGATTATTAGGAACACCTGTTCAATTTCTCATTAATGCAATTATCTAATCAACCAATCACATGGCAGTTGCTTCAATGCATTTAGGGGTGTGGTCCTGATCAAGACAATCTCCTGAACTCCAAACTGAATGTCAGAATGGGAAAGAAAGGTGATTTAAGCAATTTTGAGCGTGGCACAGTTGTTGGTGCCAGATGGGCCGGTCTGAGTATTTCACAATCTGCTCAGTTACTGGGATTTTCACGCACAACCATTTCTAGGGTTTACAAAGAATGGTGTGAAAAGGGAAAAACATCCAGTATGTGGCAGTCCTTTGGGCGAAAATGCCTTGTTAATGCTAGAGGTCAGAGGAGAATGGGCCAACTGATTCTAGCTGATAGAAGAGCAACTTTGACTGAAATAACCACTCGTTACAACCGAGGTATGCAGCAAAGCATTTGTGAAGCCACAACACACACAACCTTGAGGCGGATGGGCTACAACAGCAGAAGACCCCACCGGGTACCACTCATCTCCACAACAAATAGGAAAAAGAGGCTACAATTTGCACGAGCTCACCAAAATTGGACAGTTGAAGACTGGAAAAATGTTGCCTGGTCTGATGAATCTGGATTTCTGTTGAGACATTCAGATGGTAGAGTCAGAATTTGGCGTAAACAGAGTGAGAACATGGATCCATCATGCCTTGTTACCACTGTGCAGGCTGGTGGTGGTGGTGTAATGGTGTGGGGGATGTTTTCTTGGCACACTTTAGGCCCCTTAGTGCCAATTGGGCATCGTTTAAATGCCACGACCTACCTGAGCATTGTTTCTGACCATGTCCATCCCTTTATGACCACCATGTACCCATTCTCTGATGGCTACTTCTAGCAGGATAATGCACCATGTCACAAAGCTCGAATCATTTCAAATTGGTTTCTTGAACATGACAATGAGTTCACTGTACTAAAATGGCCCCCACAGTCACCAGATCTCAACCCAATAGATTTGGGATGTGGTGGAACGGGAGCTTCGTGCCCTGGATGTGCATCCCACAAATCTCCATCATCTGCAAGATGCTATCCTATCAATATGGGCCAACATTTCTAAAGAATGCTTTCAGCACCTTGTTGAATCAATGCCATGTAGAATTAAGGCAGTTCTGAAGGCGAAAGGGGTCAAACACAGTATTAGTATGGTGTTTCTAATAATCCTTTAGGTGAGTGTGTATATATATATATATATATATATATATATATATCAAAGCCTAATACATTCTAAACCAAACAAATTCCCATTGAAGGTTCTCTTTTATGTACAAACCTGATTTCTTTTTGGAATACCACATAATACTGCACAAAAATAAATTATATCAAGGAATACCAAAAATAAAAACAGAATTCAGCATAATCCTCATTTATGTTAATTGGTTGAAGTGGAGCTCTAGATATTTCACTTCCTACAACTCTCAGGTACACACACACACACACACACACACACACACACACACACACACACACACACACACACACTTTTAACTGGGTCAGCTTGTAATATCTGCTGGGAGAGTTAAACGAATCTGCTGTTGTTTTCTTTTCGCTTTAAAGTGAAAAAGGGACAAAGTGAGTGTGTGAGTGTGTGTGTGTGTGTGTGTGTGTGTGTGTGTGTGTGTGTGTGTGTGTGTGTGTGTGTGTGTGTGTGTGTGTGTGTGTGTTAGTTGGGGAGGGATGAGGTTGGGTAGGGTTACAGTACTCCCTACATTATGGGGACAAAATGTCCCCTCAAGGCTGGGAATACCTTTAACAT
The DNA here is from genome assembly GCA_018749465.1 of Paracanthobrama guichenoti. NCBI lineage: Eukaryota > Metazoa > Chordata > Actinopteri > Cypriniformes > Gobionidae > Paracanthobrama > Paracanthobrama guichenoti. Next base: position 89,208 of record JAGHMJ010002610.1, read on the forward strand.
TTCTGGTCCTCATGAGAAAAATTCATACAGAATGATGTATTTTGAAAATGTAAAATGCATAGTTTTCTGTAATAGATTTATGGTTAGGGGATAGAATATATACAGTATAAAAACTATTATTACTATGGAAAGTCCCCATAAAATATGGAAACCCAATGTGTGTGTGTGTGTGTGTGAGAGAAATACTAGTTTTGCTTAATCGCTGTATTGCATGGAATGATATATAATATGTTCATATAACAATATATATCTCATATTGTTATATGAATATATGACATATCAATATCATATGCATATAAATGATATCATATGTCTTGCAGCACCCATTGGCATGCAGGAGATTGGCTGGTAGAGAGGCTGCTCACTGCAGAGCCATGGGTAGAGCATGAAGTCTAGCTACCCCTCTCTGAAAGTAATTTTAATTAATCACATCCTAACCCTACCCATAACTCTGTCCCTCCACCTGTTAGATACACAGAGGTGGAGCTGAACATTTGGCTGTCTGCAGTGAGCATCACTTGCTTTTGCAAGCCTGACTTCCATTTGCACTTATAATTCCTCATCATTTTATTTGTTTCATTTAGTTATTATGAGCTGTATGGACACACAGCTTTAATAGTCATGCAAGTATTTTAATTAAAAATTTTTGAAATAGCACTTATTTCTCTCTCTTTTTCTTTTTGGCAGTGCTCATTAAGGTGAAGAGGCACTTCCTGGGGGACAGGAAGTCAGCACCAGGTGGCATGAAATAACAGTGAGTTGTCAAGCCAATAGTATGATGAGAACACACACACACACACACACAGCTGCCACCTCTAAGACAGTGTCTATGTCTGTCGGTCTCTCCTGCTCGCTCTTTCTCTGTCTAGAAGCAGCTGAAGATAAAGAGAGAGAGAGAGACTTATGTATAATTCATGCTCCTGGAGACTCATTTGCTATGGAGACAGAAAGGCACATGAACTTGTGAGTGAGTGTGTGGAGGGACGAGCACATATGTGTGTGTGCGTTTGTGTGATGAACAGCCTTGCAGCGCTGGAGTCAGAGCTCAAAGGAGCATTAGCACACATTCTTTAGACACCAACATTTGCTAATGATTATCTTTTAAGTCTTCTGAAAATAATATCAGCTTTGTTTATATAAATCAAACATTTTTATAGCTGCTGTGATCATTTCTCAGCCTCTAGTGGCATCAAACAGAATTTCAAAAATAATGAGTGTTTTCAAACGGGTTTCCTGAACATGCTTCAAGGCTTCTATGGATTTCTAAGTCCCTACGGTAATTGTCTACAAATAATTATAATAATTAGAGATTTTTTTTTTTTAATTGTAGCAAATTGAGTTGATCATTTGAGTATATATTAAAATGGGGGTGGAAATGTATATTAAAATTGAAAAAAAAAAAAAAAAATTTTAAATAAAAAATTAAATTAATACACAATTACCATCGCACACCTGTAGGTGATAGATAGGTGCGTGGGACAGAGGATAACCAAATCCAAAAATCTCAACAAATAAAAAGGAAATCCTCCACACTATCAGTACTTGCAAAAAAATCAAAAAACTTTTATTAGCAACGTTTTGGTCTCATGACCTTCATCAGGCATATACCCAGGGTATATTTATGATAGTGTGCGGGATTTCCTTTTTATTTGTTATAAAAAATAAAATAAAATCCGCATAAAAATCTAACCTTTCATTGAAGTAAAAGAATTGAAAATGTGGGGAGAGAGTGTTTTATAGTGTTTTGGAGAAAAAAAGAGAAAGAGATTTTCCTCACATTTTCAATTATTTTATTTCAATGAAAAGTTAGTTTTTTTGTGGTTTTTAAAACAAATAAAAGATTAAAAGGATTAACAATGCAATTATTTTTTACAGGCTTCTTTGTTTTTAACAAGGGTCCCAATAAGGTGAATCCACACATAAGATAAAATACACTCACCTAAAGGATTATTAGGAACACCATACTAATACTGTGTTTGACCCCCTTTCACCTTCAGAACTGCCTTAATTCTACGTGGCATTGATTCAACAAGGTGCTGAAAGCATTCTTTAGAAATGTTGGCCCATATTGATAGGATAGCATCTTGCAGTTGATGGAGATTTGTGGGATGCACATCCAGGGCACGAAGCTCCCGTTCTACCACATCCCAAAGATGCTCTATTGGGTTGAGATCTGGTGACTGTGGGGGCCATTTTAGTACAGTGAACTCATTGTCATGTTCAAGAAACCAATTTGAAATGATTCAAGCTTTGTGACATGGTGCATTATCCTGCTGGAAGTAGCCATCAGAGAATGGGTACATGGTGGTCATAAAGGGATGGACATGGTCAGAAACAATGCTCAGGTAGGCCGTGGTATTTAAACGATGCCCAATTGGCACTAAGGGGCCTAAAGTGTGCCAAGAAAACATCCCCCACACCATTACACCACCACCACCAGCCTGCACAGTGGTAACAAGGCATGATGGATCCATGTTCTCATTCTGTTTACGCCAAATTCTGACTCTACCATCTGAATGTCTCAACAGAAATCCAGACTCATCAGACCAGGCAACATTTTTCCAGTCTTCAACTGTCCAATTTTGGCGAGCTCGTGCAAATTGTAGCCTCTTTTTCCTATTTGTAGTGGAGATGAGTGGTACCCGGTGGGGTCTTCTGCTGTTGTAGCCCATCCGCCTCAAGGTTGTGCGTGTTGTGGCTACTTCGGTTGTAACGAGTGGTTATTTCAGTCAAAGTTGCTCTTCTATCAGCTTGAATCAGTCGGCCCATTCTCCTCTGACCTCTAGCATCAACAAGGCATTTTCGCCCACAGGACTGCCGCATACTGGATGTTTTTCCCTTTTCACACCATTCTTTGTAAACCCTAGAAATGGTTGTGCGTGAAAATCCCAGTAACTGAGCAGATTGTGAAATACTCAGACCGGCCCGTCTGGCATCAACAACCATGCCACGCTCAAAATTGCTTAAATCACCTTTCTTTCCCATTCTGGCATTCAGTTTGGAGTTCAGGAGATTGTCTTGACCAGGACCACACCCCTAAATGCATTGAAGCATCTGCCATGTGATTGGTTGATTAGATAATTGCATTAATGAGAAATTGAACAGGTGTTCCTAATAATCCTTTAGGTGAGTGTATAAGATTATAAGACTTAATTTCAAAAACAGTGAGTGATTCAGTGTTGCTGCGTCCTCTCTTTCTTTCTTTCTTTCTTTCTTTCTTTCTTTCTTTCTTTCTTTCTTTCTTTCTTTCTTTCTTTCTTTCTTTCTTTCTTTCTTTCTTTCTCTCTCTCTCTCTCTCTCTCTCTCTCTCTCTCTCTCTCTCTCTCTCTCTCTCTCTCTCTCTCTTTCAAAATGCGCTTCACATCACCACATGGCAAGCGGCAAGCGCGATGCAGGCGGCGATGCCAGACTCTCGCGTTTCAGGAGTCGGACAGTTGACGGAATTGACACTTGCACAATCGGGCCAGTGTTGCATCATCACTAAAATTTATTATTTGCATGTCTTTTTAAGTCTTACCAATTTAAACATTCAAGCGATTTTAAACTATTCAGTACTCGCGCGCTGTCTGAGAGATGGATTTCTCTGCGCACATACACAAAAGCACCTCACAAACAGCTCACGAGTAACAAAACCGAGTCATTTTTCGTAGATAATAGAACTCTAATGGTCAAAAACACAAAATGATGTAAAAATTCCAGTCTTGGTGAGTATCCTCATAAACACAGTCAGTTATGTCATAAATAAACAAACAGTGAGAAAGAAAAAGCATGTGTAACAGTATAACGGATCTGTGCACTAGCTCTTAAAGTGACAGCAGCCAAATATTAATGTTGATAAAACAACAAAAGATAGCTTTAATTGTAAGGATTAATAGATTATAAGGATTAATAGACTATGTATATAATTTATACAGGACTAAAAGACAATCCAGTGTCATTTTACATTTGATTCCTATATTGTCTGTAGTATTTCCTGTATAATAGTGTTAGACCTACCCAAAATACTTTCAAAAAACCACCCGCCCCAACAAATTTAAAAAATCCCCCATATATATATATATATATATATATATATATATATATATATATATATATATATATATATATATATATATATATATATATATTTTTTTTTTTTTTTATCTGTTATTTTTATCCTTTTTTACATTAGAATATCTGTTTGAATGGGCATTATGCCTCTGTCAGTCAGGCACAGGCTGGGGCTGAAATTATAAAGAGATGTGTGTTCAAAGTGTTTATGATAAACTGTGTGACTGTCAAAGCAGCTAAAGTGCAAAACACAACCTGACACTCAATGTCATCGTGTCCCCTCAGCATCAGAGGAAAGGAAAGGCGTGGAAAGAAATTGGAAGAAGGAGACTTTCTCCTCTCAAAACATTACTTCAAAGCCATTCACACGCTACTGTATCCTGTCATTTTGCCCTAGAGTTTCCCTCTTGAGCTTTTCCAGTTTCTCCCATTCTGTTGACACATAAATGCACACACAAAGACTATTTTCAACAAATATGGTACAGTTGTGGTCAGAATTATTGGCACCCTTGGTAAATATGATCAAAGATGGCTGTAAAAAAATATTATCTGCATTATTTATCTTTTTGATCTTTCATTAAAAAAAATCTAACCTTTCACTGAAGTAAAAGATTGAAAGTGTGTGTGGGGGGAGGGATCACCCCCAAATGTTGTTCTTCAAAACACGTAATTTTTTTTTGCAAAGTCAAACTCACATTATCTAATAATAAAACTATTATTTTGAGCACTTTTGTTCTCTAGTCTATCTGTACTACTCAGCATGCATTGCAGGTGGAGTGTTTACTCGCATTCTGATACACACATCTGACTCGACTCGAGACGGTTATACTGTGACCTTTTGCTTTGTTTTCAACACCCAGTTGCAACGTTTCATTACAAAGACAAACAGAATCGCATCTCAGCAGACTAATGCAATCTCAAGTTCAAACCGCTCCACACACACTTTTCTCCCCAAACCATTTATTTCTCTCTTGCTGTTTCCAAATGATATGTTTTGTACCTCATATTTTTCTACTGTTTTCTATTTCATATTGGAAATTGAAAAACTCTTTTTCATTAGGTTAGTGTTTATACGCAGTTCTACCACACATTGTCTTTGAAAAATGGCTAATTTATAAAAAGCTGTGTAAAGACAAATCTGAATCTCACTTTGTCTTCCTTCAGGTCCTTTAAAATAAGTGTTATCCCAGCTGACTCTTTCTGTCCCTGTCTCTCTGCTGTCATACTTTAACAAGTGACTGTTTTAAAAGGACTATTCTGGGTTATTGTCTATATGACTGTATCTGGAAACTCGTGTTTAATCATGTTTAACAGCAGAATTTGTGGTGAAAACTACATTACCCATGATGCTGTACAGAAAATTCCACCAATCAGAGTCGAAACAAGCAAAATGTGCCAAAAGATGAAGCACCACAATCCACAAATGACGTTACCAAGTCGATCTCTCTACACTCAAAATACAAACCCGATTCCAAAAAAGTTGGGACACTGTACAAATTGTGAATAAAAACAGAATGCAATGATGTGGAAGTTTCAAATTTCAATATTTTATTCAGAATACAACATAGATGACATATCAAATGTTTAAACTTAGAAAATGTAACACTCCCATCTGTGCATTTTTGGAATTGTGCTCTCACGCTAATTTGCCCTGTTTAGTAAATCTGGCCCTTTTCTGACTTTTATGATGTTTTTTTTTTTTTGGACCTTTAAAACCCCAGTCCCCATCTATTTCCAGTGGAAAATAGCAGCAATGATAATCAGCAAAATAACTTTTTTTGTGCTTAGAAGCAGACAAATTTACAAAATTAGCAATTTAGTGAAAGCTGTTCCTTAAAACATGCCACTGTTAACATTTAAAATTCCAAAGGCACATCTGCCAGTCATCTAGTGTAACATTGTATTTTTCTTCAAAAGTTGATTCTCCAAATTGCCTGTGAAATGAAAGGGGTATTAGTCCACATGCACTCTTCTGAACGCCCAGGTGGAGGGGTGAGTGAATAGAAGCTGAACTCAATGAGTGGTTTGGGGTTTCCTGTCTGAATCTTTCTCTTCCGCCCTCTATCTTTCCCTTTACCGCAGTCTCAACCCACTCCATCAAACGGCCCCAGAGCGCTAGATTCCGGTGCCTTGAAAATCTCTCTGCCTGCCTGTGGGCAGCTCACATAACATAAATGCCATAAGAAGCTAATTGGAAATAAACAAAATCAGGGGAAAGGGCAGAATGTTCTGTGTGAATTACCAAAGGCGTTAATATACTCAGGGCGAGGCTTTGACGAGTTCTGCGTTTGCTTGAAGGCACATCAAACATCAAATTCATGACCTTTGAAACAGGAAGTGAGCACGTTGGCCGTTCAGCAGGGTTTAGGGGCTGCAGAAATGCATCAACCACATTTATGACAGGTTTTAGTTTATGTATGAAAAAAAACAAGAAAAAAACGAGAAAAAACAACAAGGGCCACTGAATTTTAATTGTCTGTCGCTTCCAAATTACAGTAATAGTGCTTATTATTTAAAGGGGTCATGAACTGCATTGTTTTATTGTTTTATGATGTTTCTTGGGCTGTACTTATAATGTTAGAATGCTTACATATAATTTATAAATAAAAGGCATTATTCTGAACGCTCTGTTTTAAGGGGTGTGTCTGCTGTGAGAGTTCAGTGTAAACGCCCACTGCTGTGATTGGCTAACGTCTTTGCATTTGAAATAGCTAAGTATTACTCTCTCTTTTAGCGCATTTTTACTATTACAGCTCACATGGTTAACTAATAGTGAAAAGTGTTGTATTACATTTAGATCTATGGCATTATATTTAGATCTCATTATATTTAGATCTCATTATATTTAGATCTCATTATATTTAGATCTATGGCATTATATTTAGATCTCATTATATTTAGATCTCATTATATTTAGATCTATGGCATTATATTTAGATCTCATTACATTTAGATCTATGGCATTATATTTAGATCTATGGCATTATATTTAGATCTCATTATATTTAGATCTCATATTTAGATCTATGGCATTATATTTAGATCTCATTATATTTAGATCTATGGCATTATATTAAGATCTCATTATATTTAGATCTATGGCATTATATTTAGATCTATGGCATTATATTAAGATCTCATTATATTTAGATCTATGGCATTATATTTAGATCTCATTATATTTAGATCTATGGCATTATATTTAGATCTCATTATATTTAGATCTATGGCATTATATTTAGATCTATGGCATTATATTAAGATCGTGGCATGAAAGGTTGCAGTGATGATCATTGTAGCCGATCACAGACATGTTGAGCATTTAAGCAAGCAGTGATCTCACCATTGCAACTCAGTTTCTGTACACTAACGAACGCTTTCATCTTCACTAACAGTGCAAACGTGATATATAGTTAAGAGATTCGTTGAATAAAACGCGAGTCACTGATAAACTCTCGCCGTTTGATTGACAGCTGCAGTGCGCGCTGCTCCAACGATTGCAAAGGGAGCTTTCTTTGATCGCTTTCTTTATAGAATTAAATCACCGTTAAATAACAGATTATTTTCATCCATTCAAGAGAAACAACGCAAGTAGACGTTTAGTCACTGGTCTGAATTACTGACACACAGACAAAGAACATCTGACTACATGAATCACATTTTAGATCAGGCATTAGAATTAACACAGTAATCCTCAACGTCATGTTTATTGCTTGGTAGCTCAATCTGGTTTAACACTAGGCCTATGTTACTTTAGGCTACCTATTCTAATCGGTGGGCGGGGCTAAACAGGCAGTGATGAAGTAGGCGTTGATCTTCTTCTGCAGAGGCGGTGCTTGCCTCCCTTTGACGTCATAGATGGGCGTTTGCTGGGCAAAAAGAAGTTTTCAGTTCTGAAACTTACAGGATATTCTTATAGTATGATGACCTCTTATATGTCAAAAGCTCAAGGAAAATTTGATTTATCAGTTCATGACCCCTTTAAATAATTGGGTCTTTAAAGAAGTATACACTACCAGTCAAAAGTTTTAATAATGGTTCTTACTATCAATGATGAAAAGGAAGGAAACGGAATTTATAATGTTACAGAATATTTCTATTTCCCAGTTTTCAACACTGATAATAATAAGAACCATTATTAATAACTGAGCACCAATAACTTATATCAACTGAGCAGCAAATCAGCATATTAGAATGATTAAGGATCATGTGACACTGAAGACTGGAGTAATGATGCTGAAAATTCAGCTTTGCATCACAGGAATAAATTACATTTTTAAATATATTCAAACAGAAAATTGTAATAATATTTCACAATATTACTGTTTTACTGTATTATTGATCAAATAAATGCAGCCTTGGTGAGCAGAAGAGACTTCTTTCAAAAACATTCCAAACATTTGGTTGGTAGTGTATATTGGCAAAAAATAAAAGTAAAATAGTTAGATACTAGATATATTCTAATGCACAAAGCTTCCTCCTCAGTCTACCCAGTTCTTAATGAAAAATAAGATGCAAACACAGGTCTTAAAAGGGTCTAAATGACGCTTAAACCCTGAGAACATTGAGCTCAAAGAGGAAACCAGGCCGACATCCAGTGTATGGAGCTACAGAGAGAATAAATGCATTGTAGCTAGTAGCAGGTGAGGTTGAAGATGAGATGAATGGAAAGAGAAATATACTTTGACATCCCATTTGTGAGAGTGTGTGTGCATGAGAGTGAGATCTCATTCTGTACTTAATGAGGACAGCAGTAATAAGGGAAAGAGAGATAGACCAACGCGGTGTAATTTCAGCCAATTCAGATAGAAAGCAGCTCTATTAGCGGACTATCAGGACTCTGCTTTCCTGCCAGAACTCCCACAAACAGCAGCGGTGCGAGTGAACACAACCATCGTCTGTGAGCAATGTGACCACTTACATGCTCACACATTTCCTTGTTTTACCACTGCAGTTGATACTGCTGTACAAACGGTCACATAAACATTATGAATGACAGCTGAGATGTTGCTATACATTTAGAGGAGACAGGGGCTAGTTGTCACATGGGGAAGGTTTGAGTAAAAAAATATAAAGCAAACGCTTGTTTTCTCATGCCGTGATTTTTGCATATTGGTTTAAAACACTTTGTGTTACATTTTTGCTGTTTATGGCCTGACAGTTAGTTTCATTTTCATGGACTTTTAGTTTGAATATCTTCAGTTTCGTTTGTTCTAGTTTCCCGCCACTATCTGTTGTCATGATGATTCACTTAACAAGCCATCTGCCTTCAGTTCATTATCAGTGTGTATTTAAGTCCCTCAGTTTGTTTCCTTCATGGGCTGATATTGTTTATGTCTACGTGCTGTTTTGTTTGCTGTTACCTTTGGATCTACCTGTGTTTGCTGTACTTTATTAAAGACTGTTGGTACGTAATCCTTATTTCTCTTCCTTGGAACTAAGCATGACAGAATACCGGACCAAAAGAAGTCAAATGGATATCGCAGCCCAGTTTATCAATCTCGCTCGAGAGAACCTTACTATCTTGGAGTACACTGCCCAATTCTGTCAACTGGCTGTGAAAACTAACCTTAATGATGAAAATCTAAAATCTCTGTATTGGACTGGAGCCAACTATTATTCCCACCTCGACTTACCTGGCATGAGTGAAGGAACCTGGAGAGAGGTGATCCTCCGATGTCTGCAGTGTGCCTGCAGAGCCACAGCACTCGCCTGTTGGCACTTTTCCTTGGGAGGAAAGGAGCCCAAGCCCACCGCAGAGTTGGAGACTGCACTGATGCCCACCACGGACCAAATGCCCACAACAGAGCCTGAGCACGAGGCCACATCTGTCCCGGAGCTGAAAGTAGCCGCCCAATCTGACCAGGTGTTTGTGCTGACTTTTATCTACGAGCTGGTGGGAAATAGAGAAGTGCTGGATGAGCATGACAGACTCCCTCTGTTTATTCCACCCAGTCCTAATCCAACAATGCCAATGGCCTTGACCAGCTCAAAGAATGCTATGCCTTTGAAAATACACCCACCCTGCTTCCCTCTCCCACCTCGCCTCCCTCTCTCACTTCCTATTTAATCCCTTGGTCCTGCCTTCACTGGCACCCTTCAGTTCCTTGGCTCCTCTACTGACTCTTACCTGTTTGGATCCACCGTGGACTTCTAGTTCGCCCAGCTCAACCATGGTGTGTTGACTCCTATGTTCCACCTCAGACCTCCAGGGTCGTAGCTCCAACTCGGCCCATCAAGCAGATGACTCTGCCTTGGCTCCTCCATTCCTCAGCTCCATCCGGGACCATCGTCCCATCGGCTTCACCATGCTTCCTCATCCCACTGGCTTCACCTTGGTCGGACATCACCCTGCCTGAGCCGCAGGCTTTCGTACCGTCTGCTGCAATTCGGCTCTTCACCCCTTTGGCGCAATCTAGCTCAGCCTTCCCTGTAGCTTCGCCAGGGTCCTCAGTCACTTTGCCTCCTCCTTGATCCTCCGGCACCCAGGTTACGTCTCGGTAGCTCACTGCTGCAGCTCCTCACTGCCCTCCAGACCTCCATTGTTGCCTCTCGCTACACTGCTGGTCGGACCACTAACACTGCCGCAGCTCCTACCACCACCAATTACGCCGTAGGCCCTCGTACCACCTGTGCTCTGGGCGTCCACCTTTTCCATCCTGCCATAGGTTCCTCCCTGGTTCCTTCCACTCTTCGATCCTCCATGGCTGTGTCTACCTTCAGCTCCTCCAGGGGTCCGTCCACTGTTTGCTACCCACCGGTTCCTCCTACTGGAGCTTCCTTTACCAATCCATCATCTGCCTCCTGAACCACCTCCTCAGCCATTTTACGATACAATATTAGCGTGATACTTAAGCCACAATGCGATATTATTGCTTTTTTTTCCTTTTTAACTGCGATATGCTGAGTATTGCAATAACATTGCATTAATATGGCCATTATGAATTTTACTTTCACTTTAGAATTAGCACCAATTCGGGGGCGGCAGTTGGTTGAATGGTGGGTTCGTTGTTATTCTTAATGAAAAACACAACAACAAAACAGTACAATGACAAACTCACTTAAATAGGCACTTTTACATTTCATGTTGAAACCAAATCTTCCACCGTCATCTTGTCAGTCAGCTCCTCACTCTCGTGATGAATGAAATCTGACGCCTGCTGCTGGTCTGTAATTGTGAGCGAAGTTCTGTTGCAGTGCAGTGTGCAGCTGGCTTGCACTTGTGTGTCAAATCAACATGCTAAAACAGAAACATGGACAGAACGGTCCACGTTCAAAAATCTGCGAGAACACAGCTCAATGCACACGCGTGTGAGCAAAGGTTTGTGATTACAGTCTGAAAGAAATATTTCAAATTATCATTGTTATTCCCGCATTATAAGCGCAGAAGTAAAATTTTGCACAATATGAGTTGAAATTTAGTCCCTGAAAATATTGATACTTTCCGTCCTTGTATCGATACAATATCCCCACACAAAATATCACAATACTATGCTGTATAATTTTTTTCCCCACCACTATACACTCACCTAAAGGATTATTAGGAACACCTGTTCAATTTCTCATTAATGCAATTATCTAATCAACCAATCACATGGCAGTTGCTTCAATGCATTTAGGGGTGTGGTCCTGGTCAAGACAATCTCCTGAACTCCAAACTGAATGTCAGAATGGGAAAGAAAGGTGATTTAAGCAATTTTGAGCGTGGCATGGTTGTTGGTGCCAGATGGGCCGGTCTGAGTATTTCACAATCTGCTCAGTTACTGGGATTTTCACACACAACCATTTCTAGGGTTTACAAAGAATGGTGTGAAAAGGGAAAAACATCCAGTATGCGGCAGTCCTGTGGGTGAAAATGCCTTGTTGATGCTAGAGGTCAGAGGAGAATGGGCCGACTGATTCAAGCTGATAGAAGAGCAACTTTGACTGAAATAACCACTCGTTACAACCGAGGTATGCAGCAAAACATTTGTGAAGCCACAACACGCACAACCTTGAGGCGGATGGGCTACAACAGCAGAAGACCCCACCGGGTACCACTCATCTCCACTACAAATAGGAAAAAGAGGCTACAATTTGCATGAGCTCACCAAAATTGGACAGTTGAAGACTGGAAAAATGTTGCCTGGTTTGATGAGTCTCGATTTCTGTTGAGACATTCAGATGGTAGAGTCAGAATTTGGCGTAAACAGAATGAGAACATGGATCCATCATGCCTTGTTACCACTGTGCAGGCTGGTGGTGGTGGTGTAATGGTGTGGGGGATGTTTTCTTGGCACTCTTTAAGCCCCTTAGTGCCAATTGGGCATCGTTTAAATGCCACGGCCTCCTGAGCATTGTTTCTGACCATGTCCATCCCTTTATGACCACCATGTACCCATTCTCTGATGGCTACTTCCAGCAGGATAATGCACCATGTCACAAAGCTTGAATCATTTCAAATTGGTTTCTTGAACATGACAATGAGTTCACTGTACTAAAATGGCCCCCACAGTCACCAGATCTCAACCCAATAGAGCATCTTTGGGATGTGGTGGAACGGGAGCTTCGTGCCCTGGATGTGCATCCCACAAATCTCCATCAACTGCAAGATGCTATCCTATCAATATGGGCCAACATTTCTAAAGAATGCTTTCAGCACCTTGTTGAATCAATGCCACGTAGAATTGAGGCAGTTCTGAAGGCGAAAGGGGGTCAAACACAGTATTGAAGTTGAAGTTGAAGTTTATTCGTCATTACACATGTACAAGTACAGTATAACGAAATGAAGTTTGGAGCAAGCCTCCGGGCCGCAGCCGATTATTCAGGCGCCGCCCTACGCTCTCCAGAAATACAAGAATGCAATTTAGCAAGCATTAGCAAACACAACAAAACATAAACATAAACATAAACATGACACAGTACACGTGGTCACGTGATGGGATTTTTTGTATGGAGTGGGAGAGGAGATAGATAAACAAGGACAGAATGGAAAGTTGATTAGTATGGTGTTCCTAATAATCCTTTAGGTGAGTGTATAAAGTGTGCCTATAAGAATAGTTTTAGAATTAAAGCTCATATATAAGACAATTTTAATTGTCTTGATAAGTTATTAACTAAATAAAAACAAATATATAATAAAGAACATTTTAAAAAGGTCACTATATAATCCCCATAATTGTATTTATTATATTATAGCTTCCTTTGTTATAAAATGTATTTAGAACATGAGTACTACTGTAAAATGTTGCAGAAAAAGCCTATGTGTTCAAACTTTTGACTAATATTTATTTATATAGCCTTTATATATTTGTATGTGTTTGTGTATACAGAGAGACTTTATAATAAAGCTCAGGCAAATATAATTCAGCTCAATATTACAATACACAAACACATCTGTCATATAGGCATAGAGATGTTTATTGAGTGAGTCTGTTATTGGACGCGAGTTTCTATTAGTCTGAGTGACAAATGCAAGACTGAGGGAGACATTTATTATTAAACCCCGTGATGACAGACAATCAATATGCAGGTGTTTGCCGTTGTCCCAGACGCAGGTGAAGACAAAATTATTGACTTACATGCGGTTTTTGTTGTGTGCTAATCCAGTTACGGCCTCCAGCAGTCTGTCAGGTGAAATGAAATGGCGGCGCTCAGAGGATGTTTGTGTGTCGCGTGCATTGAGAAGAGGAGACAAGATTAGCCTGACTGATGAAAGGGCTGATTGACAAAACAACTCACATTTTTAAGCGAAACCAAGTGTTATTATTCATATATCACTGCCATTACAACTTTAAAACTTTAAACTCATAATTTAATATAATTCCTTTCTTTTTATGCAAATGAGGCTCATACAAGCATGCCACAGGAGTCCTGAAAAGTGAAGCCAACGCATTTTGATCTTCCCCAGGTGGCTGGATGCAGTATAGGCCATAAACCCCGGCCTCTCCATGTAATGTAATTTGATAGACTAAACAATTACACTTCAAATACATTTTTTCCAAAGATGGTTAATGTCATTTTAGGCCGTTTTTATCACACTGATGTTAAAGTGTTCATTCTTTAAATAGGTTTTAGTTAGTTATTTGATGCTATAAAAACAGGGGTGTGACATTATGATTGACAGCTTCTCTGAGCATAGTCACTGAGGTGCCATCAGACATTATCAGGAACTTCGGGAGGATTGGAGCTTTAACTTCCATTTCTACATTTCCATAACTGTTTATTTCACCAAAAGTTGTTGATATCACGGCTCCATTTCACGTTCACTGCTGTGCAGACTCGGGCTCCAAGTTGCTACTGTGCAGAGACCAATGACTGTAAAAAAAAAATATGGACGTAGTGTCTGTGATGTCACCCGTAGGTCTCTGTGTTGGCTTCAAGAGAAATTGGGGGAGGTTGCCGCTTGGCAGAGACCCAAGGTGTCAGCACCATATTTGAACACTGGGGTCTTCACTTAGTTCAGTGGAAGAGACTGAAGGTCGTCATCCATCTTTTTTTTTACTGTCTATGGGCTTGTAGCACAAAATTTGTAGGATGCAGGTACTGCTGCAACAGGTGCGATATGACATCACGCTCTGTGGCGCATTTTAAAAAAATATAAATTTGAGGGGAAAAAAAAACAAACAAATAATAATAAATCCAAAATGTAAATCTACTCCATTTTCCCACAACGCTGAAAACCCTCAGCTTTATTGCAATAGTTTTTCTTCCCAATTGTGACGTTTTTATTCCATTCCAAATATATAAAACGCTTCTCAAACAAGAAAAAAATGTAGGGCGGGGCTTGATTTTGTCCATCATTTGTTGGATCATTGTGGTTTGCTATTGGTTGATCTCATCATCTGAGTGACAGGTTATAAACACAATTAAAAAATATAATGTACAGCAATATTCCATTAAAACAAGAACTGTCAATTTTGATTTCATGGTGACTAAACTGTCATGCTTTGATACGGATATTTGTCAAATATCTTCAGCGAAACTTCTTCAAATGAGTTTATATTCCCAGTCTCCCACCCATTTTATTCATACTTCCATGCGTATGAATGTAATAAATGGAAAGAAAAACAAAACTCATGCGATTCATAGTGGTTTCTATCCCATCTGGGTCATCTGTCTATCTGTGGTCCCCACCTCCCTCAAAAAATCCACCATCATCCCTGTCCCTAAGAACAGTAAACCCTCTTGCCTAAATGACTATCGTCCAGTGGCTCTCACGTCTATAGTCATGAAGGTCTTTGAGAGACTCATTAAAAACACCATTTGCGCCTTCATTCCTGACACTTTGGACCCTCTTCAGTTTGCCTGTTTGTCCACACACAGCTCCACCTCTATCATCAAATTTGCTGATGATACTGTTGTCCTGGGCCTCATTTCCAACAACAATGAGACGGCATACTTGGACGAGGTGGAGCAACTAACATCATGGTGCCAGGACAACTGTCTCTCTCTGAATGTTGGCAAGACCAAAGAAATGATTGTGGACTTCAGGAAGAGACAGCAATGGACATACTCCCCCCTCATGATCAGCGGGTCACCAGTAGAGAGAGTGAGCAGCTTCAAGTACCTGGGAGTAAACATCTCCGAGGACCTGACCTGGACTGCTCACATTCAGACACAGGTGAAAAAAGCCAGGCAAAGACTGTACCACCTGCGCCAGCTGAGGAAATTCAGGGTTTCACCAGCTATCCTGAAAACTTTCTATTTAGGGGCGATAGAAAGTGTACTAACTCACAGCGTGGTATGGGAACAGCACCAGTCATGACTGCAAAGCCCTGCAAAGAGTTGTGTGCTTATCCGAGCGTATCTCAGGGTCAGCTCTCCCGTCTCTGCAGGACGTCTACACCAAACGCTGCAAAGGTAGAGCTACCAAGATCATCAAGGACTCTAATCACCCTGCAAACCCTCATTTCACGCTGCTGCCATCTGGTAAGCGCTTCCGAAGCCTGATGGCCAAAACTGAGAGACTCAGGAGGAGCTTCTTCCCCCAGGCCATCAGACTCCTGAACTTAACATCACGTGACTTCACTTCAGGATAAACATCGATACACTGACATTGCACTGCACTTTCTGTTCTCGTTGTTACTGTGTAACAACCTGTTATAAACCTCTTTACACATTATACTTTGTACATTTCTGTTAACCACATATTTATAAGTCTACAGTTTACTCACTGCACAGTTTATTTCACTTACTTTATTCCACTTCTTTATTTATTTATTTTTTTCTACTTGATTATTTATAATTCTACATATATATATATATATATATATATATATATATATAGTATATTTTTTATTCTATTTCTATTATAATTTCCTCCTTGTGTTTTTAACTGTGAATTTGCACTGTCCATGGAGCGGACCTGTTTACATTTCACTGCCGGTTGTATATTCTGTATATAACTGTGTATGTGACAAATAAAACTCTTGAATCTTGAATCTCAATGTTCAACCATACTTGACCATGACCTTTAATAAGATAATGTTGACGCACAAACTTGCAGTTTTCATGACAACTGTAAACAATCGCCAAGGTCTGAGGGGTCTGTATAGGGACTGAAAGTTGAAAACTTTAGCTAAACGGCTATATGTGTTTTAATGAGCAATGCTAATGTTCACGTTCACTGATCAAAGTGTTCCGTTACTTGCACTTGAACTTCACTGCTTTGGTTGTTTTCTTCTAAGAACGCTGACCATTATATGCTGCCTGATAATTACTGTTATATGTCTATAGTATAGGGATAGGATTTGTTTTCTGATTCTCTTTCCTTTCTTTGAATAAAATGATTGGCTATTTGGTGAAGCAGATAAATCAGCCTAAAGATTCATTCACACTAAAATGGA
Organism: Paracanthobrama guichenoti; assembly: GCA_018749465.1. Classification (NCBI taxonomy): domain Eukaryota; kingdom Metazoa; phylum Chordata; class Actinopteri; order Cypriniformes; family Gobionidae; genus Paracanthobrama; species Paracanthobrama guichenoti. The sequence goes on from JAGHMJ010002610.1 coordinate 106,085, forward strand.
CCAGCACAAGAATGTTTGCAAACCTGAGTGCAAGAGAAACAATCATCAATGTGTTTTAGAAAACAAATTTCATGGTCTATAAAGAACTATTTAAATAACTTTCCTGTGGTAAAACTTAATGCACAGTGTAGTTAGACCTAGGTTTTATGATGTTAAGTGAGAGAAAAACTGAATCTAGGTCATGTGGTTGTGCATGGCGAGGGCCAGTACGGCCTGATAGTGCATTTGTCTCTCTAAATTCAGCCAAAATCTGAACATATAGTGACATAATTAGTTTTATTTTCCTATATAAGAAATAACCTGGTGTATTTGCTCTGTTTAAAATGTGATTTCTGTGACCTGTTTATTCATTTGGTCAACAGAAGTACACACAAGTGCATCACGTTGAAAACAAGGTCGAATGAAACCAGATGCACAGCACTTTCCATTTCCTGCCATTGACCTGTCAATACCACCAGAGTTTCCACTCTGAAACTCAACATCTATCTACATTACCTCTCTTTCCTTTTTCACACGTATTAACAGTATCACAGTATATTGTTTTCATAGACTTTATTGTAAATGACAAAAGAAACCACAGTATGAAAGTGTCAGCATTTCTAAGAAGGCTGAGAGTCATCATGGCCGACATCTGTACAGCATACAACTCTTAACTTTTTATGGTTAGACACAGAAAGCTACTTAAATGGGTAGTTCACCCAAAAATTAAAATTCTGTCATCATTTACTCACCCTCAAGTTGTTCCAAACCTGTATGAGTTTCTTTCTTCTGTTGAATATAAAAGAAGATATTTTAAAGAATGTTGGTAACCAGACAGTTGACGTCACCCATTGACTTCCACGGTTGGAAAAAAAAACACTACAGGTTTGGAACAACATGAGGGTGAGTAAATGATGACAAAGTGTTCCTTTTTGGGTGAACTATCCCTTTAAATTTGCAGGGGCAGGGCAGTGTGTACTACTTTTATACATGTTTGAGTTGTATCACTTTGGGCATTAAAGTATCCAAGTTTTTCATGCCAGGTTGAAACATCTTTTTCAGAGAACTAAAAAAAACTCATATAGAAAACAACATAATAAGATGTAAGGATAAGAAAATAAGAACAAAACAATCTATCAGTGGAGCTGCTACAAACAGAGAGATTAATATCTGATATCGCAATCAAAAGGTTTCCACTGTATCTGAAGATTAAAACAGCTTCTGCTATTTACAGAGTCATTCTCACGAAAGAAAGAAAAATGCTAAATACAGTCCACTGAACAGAGAATCACATTTGTCTTTCCTTTCTGGTTGTCACTGCTCTTCTTCACCCCTCTGTAGATCAAAGTAAGACCAGTAAACTGGTACTTGGTACTGTAGAGAGACATGAAACAAACAGTCTTGTCATTTGAAATATGGATGGGATCATTTCATCAGAATCCTGTGGAATTTAAAGAGTTCTGCTCTGATTAAAAAGCAGATTTGGCACAGAATGAGGCTCAGATGCACACGAGTGAGATCTCGCCGCGCGCTCTCAGAGAACTCGGTGGAATTGCAGATGTTGCTCGGAGATTGTACATTATGACATCATACAGTAATGTTGGAAGCAAAACCATCCAGAGAAAAATATATTTTAATTTATTCTAATTAAAAAGATTAACATGTTTTTTTTTTGTTTTTTTGAAGATCTAGCTGGATATTTGCATCTGTACATCACAGATGTTGAATTTATTGTGCACCTTATTGCAATGTGTTATTGTTGATTTGGGTCAAGGGTCCTTTATAAGGGAAATGTTTAGAATTTGCAGTACACAAATTTCTGTATGCATATCAGTAAATACTCGACAGACCTACTACATTTGCCAAAATGATACATTACACACACACAGTTTCATTTCATTGTTGAAATGTGTTTAGATTTTGCCAGTTGAATTAACGTTAATATTGCAACATTGTTTCAATGTCTTTTCAACATGGGTGAATGAATTTCAATGTTGATTTATAAGTATTTTGTTAACCTTTTTACAATTATGTAGCATTAAATGTCTTTTTAACTACATTTTGAAACTACAGCAGACATTATTTCAGCAGTCAAGTGCTGCTGGGACAGTGTGGCATCTGTATCCCACAATACATTGCACTTCAGTGCAGTGTGTCATATGAACTAAGCAAGATTTTTAAAAACAGCTTGCACCAGTGCAAACCCTCTTTTGGTGTTAAAAAACTATGGTCAGGATTTACTAAAGACACACAGTGATAAATTAGCTCTGAAAGGTGTGGAAAGGGTTATTTTTGCAGCTGACTTTTTTGCATATGCATTTGTAGGAGTTTCCCTTTCAAACGCAAAATGAATGGGAGGAGAGTATTTAAATGAATCACAGAAGGTGATTCAAAAGCACGTCTTAAACCAGACGCTAACAGGTAGATTGTGTTGGTCATTTGGGAAAATGATCCGTCTGCGTCTGTGTTCTTTAATTTGTGTGTCGTCAGTTAATCGGGCCCTAAATAAAAATGGAATAAAAATGCATAATAACCCTATTTATTTGATGAAATGCCAATCACCAAAATAAAGAAATAAAAATAATCTGCTTTGAAACAATGTCCACTGTGAATAAAATGAACATTCAGCATCATGAGGTCATGTGATATACATATAGCATGATACAGAGCGACTGTAGCACGACTACACTACTGTGTTTTTACAAAATAATACACAGTACACACTTGGCAGTATTTTAGTGCGCTAGTAATCTATTCGAACAGAACCAAAGACCTACACATTCTCATGACAATTCACTACTTTTTCAGCTTTTATAGTTGTTTCTTATTCCTATCATGCTTAGGGTTTACAGATAAAGGCTTAGGTTAGGGTTGTATGCTTTTGCATGACTCAACATATACAATTTTGCCATCTTGTATGAATTATTACAACTTCTCACTTACCCATTGGAGGGATCCTCGCGAGGAGCCTGTGCTGCCGTCCTCCTCTTCCACGTGCTCATGCTCCTCACCCTCACTGTGTGGTGTCTGGTGAATGACCATTCGTTCTGAAGGAACATAGAGACATTAGGATTTAGGGTTACATATCATTGAGATACTATTATAGTTTTTTTTAATATTTTGAATTAGTTTTTCTTTTAAATATTTTACTGTGGAAAGCAGGGTGAGGCCGAGAGCCGTGGGAACAGAGTGAGGCCGGTTCATTTTCAACTAAATTAAAATAAACTAAATTAGTACTTTGAAAATGATCTGAAATAAAAGATAAAATAAAGGTTTTTTATTTCAGTTAACATTTAATTTGTTTCAAGTTACATTTTTTCATGGTTTTAGCTTTAGTTAACTATAATAACCACTCAATTCAAAACATTTCAAACCAGCTTTATAGGATTATAGAATTTATCTATAGTAAATGTGTGCTTGTGCAGGTCTAAATTAGTTCCAGACTGATCTAATCTCCATTACTGATTTCTTTTTTAATCAGAAGTAATAAGTAAATACCTTACAATGCTCTTTTTTATTTATATACTGACATACATGACTAAAAACGTTTCCTTTCCAAAATAGTCACATAAGTCTATGCAGAGGATATGACAACAACATGTCCACACCGTAAGCAAGCGATGTGAACCAACAAAAATATACCCATTAAAAAAAGATTTCCCATTATAAATCAACAAAGCTGTCTATACTGCAACTAGCATTGCATATACATAGAGGTGTTACAGTTTGGACAAAGTTTGCATAAAACAACATTAACACCATATGTGTGTGTGTGTGTGTGTGTGTGTGTGTGTGTGTGTGTGTGTGTGTGTGTGTGTGTGTGTGTGTGTGTGTGTGTGTGTGTGTGTGTGTGTGTGTGTGTGTAAAAAGAACCACTTGCAAGCCGAACACAGCACATCTGAGAGAGCGCCTCAGCCAACTCAAATAGTAATGCAGGTAACTTGAAAATCAGAAAACAGAAATGTCCTTGCAATCAAATTTGTAGATATTAATTATATTAATATGAACAGCACAGGCCCAATGATACAAAAAATAATAATAATATGAAATTGGCTGAATAGGAAAATTGTACCAATACTATTACCAATACAGCCAAAGTGTGTTCTATCAGTTGAAACACTGATGCTAAATATTAAAATAATATTACTTATACAAAATATTTTTTAAAAAAATGTTTAGTTGCTTTCAACATTATTTTTCATTTCTGTTTGGGGGTTGCAACTCTCCCCATTTGAGAACAATGTAATATATGTAAATATAAATGAATATTATTTATATATTGTGGCAAGCAGCACAGGGCCGAGAGCCGTGGGAGCGGTGCACCACACCGGCCTCGAGTTACGCACGAGGATAAAGGAGGACGAGAGAGGACCAGACCTGGGACATTTATTATATGTTTTATTATATTTTAATGTGGCAGTTGTCCACGATGGGATGCTACTTTTTTTGTTTATTTATCTGTTTGTTTATTTTATGATATTAAAATTATGTTTGAACTCGTTCCCGATGACTCCTTCCCTGAACACAAACCTTGTTACATATATAAAATAAAATTAATATTTTTATATTAATATACTTATTATAAATTATTTTTTCTAAGTAATGTTCTAGTTCTTTTTACTTTAAAGAACACAATAATAACTGTTACTTTTAAAACTAATGTTAAAGGTGTGTTGGAATAAGCTCAACAGTTGGCAAAATCTGACAAGCTTTGACACAAAAGACCTGCTCACACAGCAACTTTGTGACATAGGCTACATTATTTTTCATATTACATGCACTTGCATCATACACTGTACTGTTAGTCAGTAAGAATGTCTGGATGTTTGCATGACAACGTGCTGTTGTTTAGTCAGCTGAAGAAAATGTCCAATTCGTCCAATCTGTAAGTTAATAATAAATGGAGACTCTGGCTGTGATTTCAGTGTCGAAGGGTATAAGTGGTAGGAAAATGCTTGATGAACCTTAAATGAGCCACAGCTTTGCAAAAACAAAAGTATATAGAAGACCACATGATAAAACAAAGCTGTACACATCATGCATTCAGCACACACAAACACACCTGTAGTGAGTCTCAGAATTGAAGTGTACCTGTTTTTTTACAGGAGTTCCTCATCTTGCACAAGCTGAAGGCCAAGCAGAGGGTCACCAGGCCGATGGCAGCGGCCAGGGACAAATGCAGGATGGGAGAATTCTGTCTATCGTCTGTCTTATTGAAATTATTTGTTTGGATGGATGCACTAGTGCTGCCTGTAATGATGTTTGCAGATAAATTAGAAAACTGATCAATTACAAACTATTTGTATTATACGAGTTCATAAAAGGTCACCACATGGCCAAAAGTAAGTGGATACCCACTTCTAATGAATAGGGTTTGCTAGGCCCCTTAAGCCGAATTATGTGAACCTTAATGCTATGCCGTACAACGACAAAGAATGCCATATAGTGTATTTCAGTATTGGGAATGTGTGAAAAAAAGAATCTCACCTCGAGTTGTTGTCTCAGTGCTGTGTTTACGGTCACTGACATTCAGGGCTGTTTTTATTCCCTCTGATTCAATCAGGTATGGTATGTCTTTAGTAACTCTACAAACATAATCTCCTGTGTCTTTTTTAACTATATTGGTGATGTGTAGAACAGAACAGTTTGTGTATAGCTGCTTTTCTGCTGGCAATCTCGCCCCATTCTTTAACCAAACCACTTTATATGTCTCTGTTGTATTCCAGCAGCAGCTGATCTGAGCAGATTCTCCTTCATTCACACTGATTGCGGATGGGCTCTGAATTACAGAAAGCTCCTCATATGAACCTGTGAGAGAGAAGAACAAACACGCATGATGTTTTGTTGCAACTGTTGATTTATAGCTAATTGCAATAGCGTACACCATTCTGCTTCAGAGACATCTCAATAGGCATTTCAAATCCAGTCTAATCAATAATAAATACCTCTTTATGATTACAGAACATTTTGATCAAACAAAGTGGTATCAAACCACAAAAAAGTCACAGGACAGTTCCTGCATATAAAAGGTGTAAAAATACAAAAAGTGACATTGAGGATTTTTAGTAAAAGTGGCTTTTTAATAATTTTGAAACACAATACAGTCCATCCAGCACTCTTTGTTAACATTAGCAAATATTGTACTGTGTTTTACAAGTGTTTTTGTTTTTTTCAATTAGATATAATAAGAATTATATTGTGTTTTAGTTTTTGCAGAGGTTTCAAACATAAGTGACCTTACTTAAACTATAAGGGATAGGTCACCCAAAAATGAAAATTCTGTCATCATTTAGTCACTCTAAAGTTACTACAAATCTGTCTGAATTTCTGTCTTCTGCTGGACACAAAAGAAGGTATTTTGAAGAGTATGGTTAACCAAACAGTTGATGGACCCCATGGACTTCCATATGGAAAAAATACAACGGCAGTCAATGGGTTGGTTTCCAACATCCTTTAAAATATGTTCTTTTGTGTTCGACAGAAGAAAGAAATTCCTACAGGTTTGGAATTTGAAGGTGAGTAGGATTTTCATTTCTGGGTGAACTGTCCCTTTAAATCCTCTTTTAAATTCTCGAAATAGTTTACTGCAACTAAAACATACAAGTCTTCTGTCTGCCTTCAAGTACTTCAAATAGTTTAAATTTATACGATGTTAAGAGGACAATGTACACTTTTTATCATAAAAAAAAAACATTATACATGGGATACTATCATAGAAGAGTAAACAAAGTTGCCCTTAAAATCAAATCTGGAACTGCAGGCTTAGTAATACTTTAGGCTGAATAGAAAATTAACATTTAAAAAAATAGCTATATATTGCTGTCTCTTAATAACAATTTTAATATCCTTCATGAAAACCTTCTAAGTAACAGCGTGTTAGGCATATAATCCACGAGAAGAACAGTGAAATTTGTTTGGCGGACAAAATTCCCCATTATCTACACAGAATCAATACAGTAAATGACAAACGTTCAAACTAACCTTTTGTAAGTTGCTTTGGATATAATCATCTGCTAAATGAATTTATGTAAATCCAAAATGCTACAAAAATATGTCCTGCTGAATTTGATTTATTTTACCAAATACCCTAGCGTGTCAGTGCTGGTTTTCCATTCAAGAAGGAGTTTTGTGTTGTACTTACCTCTGAAACATACGCATGACATGAGGAGCCCACACAGGAGTCTGGACGAACACTTCATTTCTGAGCATCTGCTGATAATCTAAACTCAACTCCACTTCACTCCCACATCACAACCTTTCACACGCATGAGACACTTGTGCTCTCTGATTTTCTCTGAACATCCCCTACCCCCCGAAACGACCACGCAACTAATTTTGTCAGCGCGAAGCCCAGAGTAAACCACAACATTTATCTTGCACTCGATCACAATGAACACAGCCATGTACACACACACACACACACACACACACACACACACACACACACACACACACACACACACACACACACACACACACACAAACAAACACAAACACACACAAATAACACAGAAAGATTCATGCATGAAGTTGAAAAATATATTTTTTATCATTTCAAATTAGTTTGGCTACAATCTGCTGTAAGAATTTAGTCACAGTCATTGAAAACCCTTAGGAGTCTGCAAACAAGCTATGATACAGGAAGTGACATCATAGACCCGAACAACACACCTATATCTCCATTTCCTGTCTGTATCACAGAGCTGTAAAAATGCCATCTAGCACAGAAACGGTCACGCCTTCAACATAAGCCATTAGATTCGTCTTTTCAGCAGTGTCCAGAGAAATCCACAACTACAACAGTCTCTTTTTCTTCATTCTTTCCTTCTGTTGCAGCAGCGGTAACTTCAGGTTCCTCTGTGTTGTCCTTCCCTTTCTCCCGTTCAGGAACTTCAGTTTCATTTCTTTGGGTCTCTCCGGCCTCCAGGTCTTCATCCGCTCCTTCTCGTGATTCTACAGCACGTTCAACTGTTTTGGATTGAAATATGAATATACAGTATATATTAAAATCAGTAAGATCTCAGCAACATCTAAGGGTGTAAACTTACTTTAGCTACTTCAACTGTGGTACCAAACCTATTTAAATTTGCTTACCACACTTAGTCAAAACAAAGAGACAAAAGAAGTGTCTGAGATATTGTTCAAATTAACCCTTTGACCACAAGTTCATACATCACTGCTGTGGTTTTAAAATCAGAATATTATGTCAAGGGTTTAGTGGTCTTAACAAAAGTAAACAACAAAATAAAACTGGTAGAAAGGCAGTGGGTGGTGGGGGGATGGGTGCTACCTGACAAGAAAACAGGGGCTGTTGTCTTCCTACAACAGGGCCACACTCAGTCTGGTCCTATTGGATAGGCTTGACCAGAGTCAAATCAACCACCTTGCATGAGTAAGAAATACTTCTTAGCAAACTTCTTAGCTTTTTGTTCTTGGGTGCAAAGTAAATGTTTAGCAAGAGCGAGATATTTTAGTGAAGGATCACTAGCTATTTTTATGCGCATTATGGTATATTGTATTAAAAAAAAACACTGAATGGAAACTGCAAGATGCCCATAAATTCTAAAAATGCACACAAAAAACATATGCACTCATTTGAGTCGGATACATTTTTTTATCCAATAAGAAAACGTGCATAAACTACGATAGAAATACATTTACCAAATAAATTTCTCGATGCACACCAAAAAAGTAATGTGACTTGGGACAGCATAACTGGACCAACCAGCGGACGGCTCGTTTTGGTCATTCTGAAATGCCTGAACAAAGTTTGTCGTCAAAGTGGTTTGGAATAATTACCTCCTAGAACTGTCTTACACGACTGCATTCCCAAACAGCAGGGATCCACCTCTAAAAGCGTGATAACATGAACGTGTTAATTGTGTTATATCCGCATGCTCTGAGCATAAATCATTTATTAGGCCTATAGGCTATATGAAAATGATTATATACAGTGGCTTTACAGTCCATTTTAAATGAGCCTTGGCCCAGAGAAAACACCTGCGCTTCTGGATCATGTTTAGATATGGCTTCTTTTTTGACCTATAGAGTTTTAGCCGGCAACGGCGAATGGCACAGTGGATTGTGTTCACCGACAATGTTTTCTGGAAGTATTCCTGAGCCCATGTTGTGATTTCCATTACAGTAGCATTCCTGTATGTGATGCAGTGCCGTCTAAGGGCCTGAAGATCACGGGCATCCAGTATGGTTTTCCGGCCTTGACCCTTACGCACAGAGATTGTTCCAGATTCTCTGAATCTTTGGATGATATTATGCACTGTAGATGATGATAACTTCAAACTCTTTGCAGTTTTTCTCTGAGAAACTCCTTTCTGATATTGCTCCAGTATGTTTGGCCGCAGCATTGGGGGAATTGGTGATCCTCTGCCCATCTTGACTTCTGAGAGACACTGCCACTCTGAGAGGCTCTTTTTATACCCAATCAAAATTAATATTTTTATATTAATGTACTTATTATAAATAATTTTTTCTAAGTAATGTTCTAGTTCTTTTTTTACTTTAAAGAACACAATAATAACTGTTACTTTTAAAACTAATGTTAAAGGTGTGTTGGAATAAGCTCAACAGTTGGCAAAATCTGACAAGCTTTGACACAAAAGACCTGCTCACACAGCAACTTTGTGACATAGGCTACATTATTTTTCATATTACATGCACTTGCATCATACACTGTACTGTTAGTCAGTAAGAATGTCTGGATGTTTGCATGACAACGTGCTGTTGTTTAGTCAGCTGAAGAAAATGTCCAATTCGTCCAATCTGTAAGTTAATAATAAATGGAGACTCTGGCTGTGATTTCAGTGTCGAAGGGTATAAGTGGTAGGAAAATGCTTGATGAACCTTAAATGAGCCACAGCTTTGCAAAAACAAAAGTATATAGAAGACCACATGATAAAACAAAGCTGTACACATCATGCATTCAGCACACACAAACACACCTGTAGTGAGTCTCAGAATTGAAGTGTACCTGTTTTTTACAGGAGTTCCTCATCTTGCACAAGCTGAAGGCCAAGCAGAGGGTCACCAGGCCGATGGCAGCGGCCAGGGACAAATGCAGGATGGGAGAATTCTGTCTATCGTCTGTCTTATTGAAATTATTTGTTTGGATGGATGCACTAGTGCTGCCTGTAATGATGTTTGCAGATAAATTAGAAAACTGATCAATTACAAACTATTTGTATTATACGAGTTCATAAAAGGTCACCACATGGCAAAAGTAAGTGGATACCCACTTCTAATGAATAGGGTTTGCTAGGCCCCTTAAGCCGAATTATGTGAACCTTAATACTATGCCGCACAACGACAAAGAATGCCATATAGTGTATTTCAGTATTGGGAATGTGTGAAAAAAAGAATCTCACCTCGAGTTGTTGTCTCAGTGCTGTGTTTACGGTCACTGACATTCAGGGCTGTTTTTATTCCCTCTGATTCAATCAGGTATGGTATGTCTTTAGTAACTCTACAAACATAATCTCCTGTGTCTTTTTTAACTATATTGGTGATGTGTAGAACAGAACAGTTTGTGTATAGCTGCTTTTCTGCTGGCAATCTCGCCCCATTCTTTAACCAAACCACTTTATATGTCTCTGTTGTATTCCAGCAGCAGCTGATCTGAGCAGATTCTCCTTCATTCACACTGATTGCGGATGGGCTCTGAATTACAGAAAGCTCCTCATGTGAACCTGTGAGAGAGAAGAACAAACACGCATGATGTTTTGTTGCAACTGTTGATTTATAGCTAATTGCAATAGCGTACACCATTCTGCTTCAGAGACATCTCAATAGGCATTTCAAATCCAGTCTAATCAATAATAAATACCTCTTTATGATTACAGAACATTTTGATCAAACAAAGTGGTATCAAACCACAAAAAGTCACAGGACAGTTCCTGCATATAAAAGGTGTAAAAATACAAAAAGTGACATTGAGGATTTTTAGTAAAAGTGGCTTTTTAATAATTTTGAAACACAATACAGTCCATCCAGCACTCTTTGTTAACATTAGCAAATATTGTACTGTGTTTTACAAGTGTTTTTGTTTTTTTCAATTAGATATAATAAGAATTATATTGTGTTTTAGTTTTTGCAGAGGTTTCAAACATAAGTGACCTTACTTAAACTATAAGGGATAGGTCACCCAAAATGAAAATTCTGTCATCATTTAGTCACTCTAAAGTTACTACAAATCTGTCTGAATTTCTGTCTTCTGCTGGACACAAAAGAAGGTATTTTGAAGAGTATGGTTAACCAAACAGTTGATGGACCCCATGGACTTCCATATGGAAAAAATACAACGGCAGTCAATGGGTTGGTTTCAACATCCTTTAAAATATGTTCTTTTGTGTTCGACAGAAGAAAGAAATTCCTACAGGTTTGGAATTTGAAGGTGAGTAGGATTTTCATTTCTGGGTGAACTGTCCCTTTAAATCCTCTTTTAAATTCTCGAAATAGTTTACTGCAACTAAAACATACAAGTCTTCTGTCTGCCTTCAAGTACTTCAAATAGTTTAAATTTATACGATGTTAAGAGGACAATGTACACTTTTTATCATAAAAAAAAAACATTATACATGGGATACTATCATAGAAGAGTAAACAAAGTTGCCCTTAAAATCAAATCTGGAACTGCAGGCTTAGTAATACTTTAGGCTGAATAGAAAATTAACATTTAAAAAAATAGCTATATATTGCTGTCTCTTAATAACAATTTTAATATCCTTCATGAAAACCTTCTAAGTAACAGCGTGTTAGGCATATAATCCACGAGAAGAACAGTGAAATTTGTTTGGCGGACAAAATTCCCCATTATCTACACAGAATCAATACAGTAAATGACAAACGTTCAAACTAACCTTTTGTAAGTTGCTTTGGATATAATCATCTGCTAAATGAATTTATGTAAATCCAAAATGCTACAAAAATATGTCCTGCTGAATTTGATTTATTTTACCAAATACCCTAGCGTGTCAGTGCTGGTTTTCCATTCAAGAAGGAGTTTTGTGTTGTACTTACCTCTGAAACATACGCATGACATGAGGAGCCCACACAGGAGTCTGGACGAACACTTCATTTCTGAGCATCTGCTGATAATCTAAACTCAACTCCACTTCACTCCCACATCACAACCTTTCACACGCATGAGACACTTGTGCTCTCTGATTTTCTCTGAACATCCCCTACCCCCCGAAACGACCACGCAACTAATTTTGTCAGCGCGAAGCCCAGAGTAAACCACAACATTTATCTTGCACTCGATCACAATGAACACAGCCATGTACACACACACACACACACACACACACACACACACACACACACACACACACACACACACACACACACACACACAAACAAACACAACACACACAAATAACACAGAAAGATTCATGCATGAAGTTGAAAAATATATTTTTTATCATTTCAAATTAGTTTGGCTACAATCTGCTGTAAGAATTTAGTCACAGTCATTGAAAACCCTTAGGAGTCTGCAAACAAGCTATGATACAGGAAGTGACATCATAGACCCGAACAACACACCTATATCTCCATTTCCTGTCTGTATCACAGAGCTGTAAAAATGCCATCTAGCACAGAAACGGTCACGCCTTCAACATCAGCCATTAGATTCGTCTTTTCAGCAGTGTCCAGAGAAATCCACAACTACAACAGTCTCTTTTTCTTCATTCTTTCCTTCTGTTGCAGCAGCGGTAACTTCAGGTTCCTCTGTGTTGTCCTTCCCTTTCTCCCGTTCAGGAACTTCAGTTTCATTTCTTTGGGTCTCTCCGGCCTCCAGGTCTTCATCCGCTCCTTCTCGTGATTCTACAGCACGTTCAACTGTTTTGGATTGAAATATGAATATACAGTATATATTAAAATCAGTAAGATCTCAGCAACATCTAAGGGTGTAAACTTACTTTAGCTACTTCAACTGTGGTACCAAACCTATTTAAATTTGCTTACCACACTTAGTCAAAACAAAGAGACAAAAGAAGTGTCTGAGATATTGTTCAAATTAACCCTTTGACCACAAGTTCATACATCACTGCTGTGGTTTTAAAATCAGAATATTATGTCAAGGGTTTAGTGGTCTTAACAAAAGTAAACAACAAAATAAAACTGGTAGAAAGGCAGTGGGTGGTGGGGATGGGTGCTACCTGACAAGAAAACAGGGGCTGTTGTCTTCCTACAACAGGGCCACACTCAGTCTGGTCCTATTGGATAGGCTTGACCAGAGTCAAATCAACCACCTTGCATGAGTAAGAAATACTTCTTAGCAAACTTCTTAGCTTTTTGTTCTTGGATGCAAAGTAAATGTTTAGCAAGAGCGAGATATTTTAGTGAAGGATCACTAGCTATTTTTATGCGCATTATGGTATATTGTATTAAAAAAAAACACTGAATGGAAACTGCAAGATGCCCATAAATTCTAAAAATGCACACAAAAAACATATGCACTCATTTGAGTCGGATACATTTTTTTATCCAATAAGAAAACGTGCATAAACTACGATAGAAATACATTTACCAAATAAATTTCTCGATGCACACCAAAAAAGTAATGTGACTTGGGACAGCATAACTGGACCAACCAGCGGACGTCTCGTTTTGGTCATTCTGAAATGCCTGAACAAAGTTTGTCGTCAAAGTGGTTTGGAATAATTACCTCCTAGAACTGTCTTACACGACTGCATTCCCAAACAGCAGGGATCCACCTCTAAAAGCGTGATAACATGAACGTGTTAATTGTGTTATATCCGCATGCTCTGAGACGCAAATCATTTATTAGGCCTATAGGCTATATGAAAATGATTATATACAGTGGCTTTACAGTCCATTTTAAATGAGCCTTGGCCCAGAGAAAACACCTGCGCTTCTGGATCATGTTTAGATATGGCTTCTTTTTTGACCTATAGAGTTTTAGCCGGCAACGGCGAATGGCACGGTGGATTGTGTTCACCGACAATGTTTTCTGGAAGTATTCCTGAGCCCATGTTGTGATTTCCATTACAGTAGCATTCCTGTATGTGATGCAGTGCCGTCTAAGGGCCGAAGATCACGGCATCCAGTATGGTTTTCCGGCCTTGACCCTTACGCACAGAGATTGTTCCAGATTCTCTGAATCTTTGGATGATATTATGCACTGTAGACGATGATAACTTCAAACTCTTTGCAGTTTTTCTCTGAGAAACTCCTTTCTGATATTGCTCCAGTATTTTTGGCCGCAGCATTGGGGGAATTGGTGATCCTCTGCCCATCTTGACTTCTGAGAGACACTGCCACTCTGAGAGGCTCTTTTTATACCCAATCAAAATTAATATTTTTATATTAATGTACTTATTATAAATAATTTTTTCTAAGTAATGTTCTAGTTCTTTTTTTACTTTTAAAACTAATGTTAAAGGTGTGTTGGAATAAGCTCAACAGTTGGCAAAATCTGACAAGCTTTGACACACAAAAGACCTGCTCACACAGCAACTTTGTGACATAGGCTACATTATTTTTCATATTACATGCACTTGCATCATACACTGTACTGTTAGTCAGTAAGAATGTCTGGATGTTTGCATGACAACGTGCTGTTGTTTAGTCAGCTGAAGAAAATGTCCAATTCGTCCAATCTGTAAGTTAATAATAAATGGAGACTCTGGCTGTGATTTCAGTGTCGAAGGGTATAAGTGGTAGGAAAATGCTTGATGAACCTTAAATGAGCCACAGCTTTGCAAAAACAAAAGTATATAGAAGACCACATGATAAAACAAAGCTGTACACATCATGCATTCAGCACACACAAACACACCTGTAGTGAGTCTCAGAATTGAAGTGTACCTGTTTTTTTACAGGAGTTCCTCATCTTGCACAAGCTGAAGGCCAAGCAGAGGGTCACCAGGCCGATGGCAGCGGCCAGGGACAAATGCAGGATGGGAGAATTCTGTCTATCGTCTGTCTTATTGAAATTAACAAACAACACAGAAAGATTCATGCATGAAGTTGAAAAATATATTTTTTATCATTTCAAATTAGTTTGGCTACAATCTGCTGTAAGAATTTAGTCACAGTCATTGAAAACCCTTAGGAGTCTGCAAACAAGCTATGATACATGAAGTGACATCATAGACCCGAACAACACACCTATATCTCCATTTCCTGTCTGTATCACAGAGCTGTAAAAATGCCATCTAGCACAGAAACGGTCACGCCTTCAACATAAGCCATTAGATTCGTCTTTTCAGCAGTGTCCAGAGAAATCTACAACTACAACAGTCTCTTTTTCTTCATTCTTTCCTTCTGTTGCAGCAGCGGTAACTTCAGGTTCCTCTGTGTTGTCCTTCCCTTTCTCCCGTTCAGGAACTTCAGTTTCATTTCTTTGTGTCTCTCCGGCCTCCAGGTCTTCATCCGCTCCTTCTCGTGATTCTACAGCACGTTCAACTGTTTTGGATTGAAATATGAATATACAGTATATATTAAAATCAGTAAGATCTCAGCAACATCTAAGGGTGTAAACTTACTTTAGCTACTTATTTAAATTTGCTTACCACACTTAGTCAAAACAAAGAGACAAAAGAAGTGTCTGAGATATTGTTCAAAGTAACCCTTTGACCACAAGTTCATACATCACTGCTGTGGTTTTAAAATCAGAATATTATGTCAAGGGTTTAGTGGTCTTAACAAAAGTAAACAACAAAATAAAACGTGGCTGTCTATGTGGTAGAAAGGCAGTGGGTGGTGGGGGGAGTAAGAAATACTTCTTAGCAAACTTTTAGTCACTTGTTTTGTTCTTGGGTGCAAAGTAAATGTTTAGCAAGAGTGAGATATTTTAGTGAAGGATCACTAGCTATTTTTATGCGCATTATGGTATATTGTATTAAAAAAACACTGAATGGAAACTGCAAGATGCCCATAAATTCTAAAAATGCACACAAAAAACATATGCACTCATTTGAGTCGGATACATTTTTTTATCCAAGAAGAAAACGTGCATAAACTACGATAGAAATACATTTACCAAATAAATTTCTCGATGCACACCAAAAAAGTAATGTGACTTGGGACAGCATAACTGGACCAACCAGCGGACGTCTCGTTTTGGTCATTCTGAAATGCCTGAACAAAGTTTGTCGTCAAAGTGGTTTGGAATAATTACCTCCTAGAACTGTCTTACACGACTGCATTCCCAAACAGCAGGGATCCACCTCTAAAAGCGTGATAACATGAACGTGTTAATTGTGTTATATCCGCATGCTCTGAGACGCAAATCATTTATTAGGCCTATAGGCTATATGAAAATGATTATATACAGTGGCTTTACAGTCCATTTTAAATGAGCCTTGGCCCAGAGAAAACACCTGCGCTTCTGGATCATGTTTAGATATGGTTTCTTTTTTGACCTATAGAGTTTTAGCCGGCAACGGCGAATGGCACAGTGGATTGTGTTCACCGACAATGTTTTCTGGAAGTATTCCTGAGCCCATGTTGTGATTTCCATTACAGTAGCATTCCTGTATGTGATGCAGTGCCGTCTAAGGGCCCGAAGATCACGGGCATCCAGTATGGTTTTCCGGCCTTGACCCTTACGCACAGAGATTGTTCCAGATTCTCTGAATCTTTGGATGATATTATGCACTGTAGATGATGATAACTTCAAACTCTTTGCAGTTTTTCTCTGAGAAACTCCTTTCTGATATTGCTCCAGTATTTTTGGCCGCAGCATTGGGGGAATTGGTGATCCTCTGCCCATCTTGACTTCTGAAGTTGAAGTTGAAGTTGAAGTTTATTTGTCATTACACATGTACAAGTACAGTATAACGAAATGAAGTTTGGAGCAAGCCTCCGGGCCGCAGCCGATTATTCAGGCGCCGCCCTACGCTCTCCAGAAATACAAGAATGCAATTTAGCAAGCATTACATAGCAAACACAACAAAACATAAACATAAACATAAACATAAACATGACACAGTACACGTGGTCACGTGGTGGGATTTTTTGTATGGAGTGGGAGAGGAGATAGATAAACAGGCAGACGGTTGGAGGGGGGGGTGGGATCGGGTAGGTTGTGTATGGTGCGAGTGAGTCTGAGATTGTGTTGTGTGAGAATGTTAGCCATAACTTCAGATGTTTTCGAGTTCAGTTCTATGGTTTGTCCTTGAAGGGAGATAAGGCAGTGCACAGGGGAAGATAGCAGACAAAGCTGTCAGGCTGAAATCCCAACCGAGAGATAGGGACCAAGTGAGGTTCGTTGGGCTAGTTGATTAGGTCAGGCAAATACAATTTATTATTTTTAATCCATTTGATGATCTTCGGTAATTTGTCCGGATCATAATCAATCAATCAGATCTGGTCCTCAGCATTTGCGTCCGGTCTGTGCAGTTTCCCTAGACATTACGCCCAGCCTCATGGCCAGACCGGTTACAGTCCGTAAAGTTCACCGATCTGACCCCCGATAGAGCCCACTCTACCCTGCGTATCCGCAGTCCGGACTGCGTTGTTACGGTTCAGTTCCTCAATTCCTATCACTTTCTGATCTAATTCCTTCAGACGGTCACACACAACCCCGAAGCATTCTTTAATTTCCACAGACAGCGGCTGGGTGAATTTGCTTGCAGCTGTCTTACCAATCTTCCGATAGGTCAGGGCAATCCCAAAGCCAAAGAATAGGAACCCCGCCATCAATAATCCAATCATGTATAAATCTTCCGCATCCTCCACGGACAGAGCCTCCAGGCACAGGACTTGCCAGTTGTTCCATGCGTCCCTCACGTACCCTGCGGCAAAGGTCCCGTCCGGGCAGGTGGGTTCTCCCGGCGCACCCTTCCTTAGTGAGAAAATCTTGTCGATCGCGCTGATTGACCAGTTAATCAATTCCATTTCAGTATTTTCAAGAGTCCAGCAAAGCAGCAGTCAGAGAGAAAGAGAAGAGACGAAACACTAGACAAAACAAAACAGCGCGAGAGCCAGCAGGGAACAGAGAGAAAACACGTCTGCACGGATAGAAGGACAGAAAGGATTCTGAGAGACACTGCCACTCTGAGAGGCTCTTTTTATACCCAATCATTTTGCCAATTGACCTAATAAGTTGCAAATTGGTCCTCCAGCTGTTCCTTATATGCACATTTAACTTTTCCGGCCTCTTATTGCTACCTTTCCCAACTTTTTTGGAATGTGTAGCTCTCATGAAATCCAAAATTAGCCAATATTTGGCATGACATTTCAAAATGCCTCACTTTCAACATTTGATATGTTATCTATATTCTATTGTGAATAAAATATAAGTTTATGAGATTTGTAAATTATTGCATTCCTTTTCACAATTTGTACAGTGTCCCAACTTTTTTGGAATCGGGTTTGTATATGATGTATATTATGATGTTATGATGACGTTCAAAGCGTTTCTAAGGATGCTGATTTTCAGAAGGCAGCTGTCTGACTCTGAGATGGTGAACAGGAACATGGTTTGTGTAGCATTAGCAACACATTATTAGCTGTTGTCAAGCCAAAGGCTAATCATATTAATTACCGTTATGTGTCTGACGTTGTAGAGTGATACATAAAACGCATTACCATTCTGATACATCGACCTGTAGACGAGTCTGTATAATTCACTCTTCTTTGTCTTCTGAATCAGTTTCTGGTTCAAACATGTATACCTGAATTAAACTAGTATTTCCACTTGCCATTGTTTAACATTTACATCAGTGTTGTAGTCGAGACCAGCTCATTTGAGTCCGAGTCGAGACCGAGTCCAGAGAGGGTTGAGTCCGAGTGGAGACCGAGTTCAGAGAGGGTTGAGTCTGAGTCGAGACCGAGTCCAGAGAGGGTTGAGTCCGAGTCGAGACTGAGTTCAGAGAGAGTTGAGTCCGAGTGGAGACCGAGCTCAGAGAGGGTTGAGTCCGAGTCGAGACCAAGTCCAGAGAGGGTTGAGTCCGAGTGGAGACCGAGCTCAGAGAGGGTTGAGTTCGAGTCGAGACCAAGTCCAGAGAGGGTTGAGACCGAGTCGAGACCGAGTTCAGAGAGGGTTGAGTCCGAGTCGAGACCGAGTCCAGAGAGGCTTGAGTCCGAGTCGAGACCGAGACAGAGACCAGAGAGGGTTGAGTCCGAATCGAGACCGAGTTCAGAGAGGGTTGAGTCCGAGTCGAGACCGAGTCCAGAGAGGCTTGAGTCCGAGTCGAGACCGAGACAGAGACCAGAGAGGGTTGAGTCCGAATCGAGACCGAGTCCAGAGAGGGTTGAGTCCGAGTCAAGACAGAGTCAAGAGAGTCCGAGTCGAGACCGAGTTCAGAGAGGGTTGAGTCCGAGTTGAGACCGAGTCCAGAGAGGGTTGAGTCCGAGTGGAGACCGAGCTCAGAGAGGGTTGAGTTCGAGTCGAGACCAAGTCCAGAGAGGGTTGAGACCGAGTCGAGACCGAGTTCAGAGAGGGTTGAGTCCGAGTCGAGACCGAGTCCAGAGAGGCTTGAGTCCGAGTCGAGACCGAGACAGAGACCAGAGAGGGTTGAGTCCGAATCGAGACCGAAGTTCAGAGAGGTTGAGTCCAGTCGAGACCGAGTCCAGAGAGGCTTGAGTCCGAGTCGAGACCGAGACAGAGACCAGAGAGGGTTGAGTCCGAATCGAGACCGAGTCCAGAGAGGGTTGAGTCCGAGTCAAGACAGAGTCAAGAGAGTCCGAGTCGAGACCGAGTTCAGAGAGGGTTGAGTCCGAGTTGAGACCGAGTTCAGAGAGGGTTGAGTCCGAGACCAGGGAAAATCCACAAACAACATTAGAACTTAATTTGATTAACTTTTTAGTTATGGAGGGCGTGTACAGAGTGACTGCAGAAAAATTGCTGTCTTTTTAATGCAAAAGTGTGAATGTTCCGGAGGGAAAGAGGATGGGCGGCCTTCTGTTAGACATTTTTGGGGGAAGATGTTCAGTTTTGAGACTGTCAGCAGTCATCATATCTGTATTCATTTTATTATTTAATTAAATAAGATTTGGTTTTCTCTGTGACACTTTTGTCCTACTTTGTAAACAGTAAATATATTAAAATAACAGTTGAGAAGTAATGTAGTGTACGCACCATGCTTTTGACCTGTCTTGAACTGTACTCCTCTCTATGTTTGTTCTCCCTTACCAATGTAATTTCTACAGTTATTATTTATTTACATATCTTTATTATTATGACTTCAATTATTCTATCATCTGCTACTAATTGTATCTAATGTTTTTATTGTTTTATTTTTTATTTATTTATTTTATTTTCATATTATGTTAAATATGTGACTTTCTGGAAAGCGGGATCACTGCGGGTAATGGGTGTGAGAGAGAGGCTGGTGGGACTCTTTGCACTAACATTAGTCTCAAGTCATGCACAGTTGCGAACAAGAAAATCACCAATCATCGGACGTGACAATCATTTAGAGAAATATTAATGTACAGTAATAATCATGAAATATTTTGAATGGGACTCGAGTGGACTCGGAATAAGTCCAATTCCTTATATGTTCGAAAAGCACGAGTCAATACCGAGTCCAAATGCAGTCCATGACAAGACCAAGACCATTAAAATATGGTCTCGAGACCGAGTCCGAGTCTCGAGTATACAACACTGGTTTACGTAACGTTTACTTAGTAAAGCTGAGCAAGTGGATCAGGTATTCTGAGCTGGTGTGAGTGAGTGGAGGCGGGGCTAATTTGCATATTCATGAGTCCTAAATGAAGTAAGGGTGTAGAGTTACATTCAAGCTATTTTAAGGCATAAAAAATAGTTTTCACAGGAAAATATGTTTAAATATGTCATTTTGGTGATCAAAGAGTTTTAAGGGATAAAATTATTGACTACAGGGGTCTTTAAGAGTTAAACGCACATGAACACCACCATAATGTCATAAACAATTGTTTTTCTTTGTGATTTTGGGTTGTGTCAGTGAACAACATGGCAGAATATCAAAAATGTATAGGTATTTAGCAGTGAGATTGTCAGGCTTTTTTAATTTACAACAAAACAAGGTAATTCCCTACACAAAATATGTTAGCATTGTAACAATAAGAATATAAAAGTGTTAACAATAGAATATGTAACGATAAAGTTTACAGTGGCTTCCTAAATTAATTAAAAACATAATAAAGCAAAACACACCTGATGCACATTCCTTGTTCTTCATTATCTAGAAATAGAGTTTAAAAACCTTGCTGCATTTTTTTGTGAAGTTAATTAAGAGAAGGTTCACCGCCATCTTGCTCCGATGAAAATTATTTGACATTTTACACCTGACGTCCTAAACATGACTTCCCAACTCGTAAATACAAACTTCCCAGGATGACTTGAACGCACCATAAAGCCCTGCTGTCAAAAGTCCTGACAAATATTTATATTTATATTGCTTGCCATAGGCAGGGTCACAGTCATGGGGTGTAAAATAGTGATTTTTATTATTTTTATTGATAGATGAAAAGTTTGAATATAAACTTATATATTCTTATATAAAAGAACAGCATTTATTTGAAACAGAATATTACGTAACATTATAAATCTTTTCACTTTTGATCAATTTAATGCATTCTTGCTGAATGAAAGTATTCATTTCTTCTTAAAAAAGAAAAGAAAAAAAAAGTACTGACCCCAAACTTTTGAACGGTAGTGTATATTTCTTCATATTTTGTGCATTATTCTTGCATCATCTGGTATATTATTTTTTTCTGAAACGTAGCAATGCCTTTTGCAATTATGGAGACTTGTGGGATGCACATCCAGGGCACAGCTCCCATTCCACCACAAAGATGCTCTATTGGGTTGAGATCTGGTCCCCATTCTGATTGTGGGGGCCATTTTAGTACAGTGAACGCATTGTTATGTTCAAGAAACCTTTGAAGTGAAAATTTGAAATGATTCAAGCTTTGTGACATGGTGCATTATCCTGCTGGAAGTAGCCATCAGAGAATGGGTACATGGTGGTCATAAAGGGATGGACATGGTCAGAAACAATGCTCAGGTAGGCCGTGGCATTTAAACGATGCCCAATTGGCAATAAGGGGCCTAAAGTGTGCAAAGAAAACATCCCCCACACCATTACACCACCACCACCAGCCTGCACAGTGGTAACAAGGCATGATGGATCCATGTTCTCATTCTGTTTACGCCAAATTCTGATTCTACCATCTGAATGTCTCAACAGAAATCGAGACTCATCAGACCAGGCAAAATATTTTCAGTCTTCAACCGCCAATTTTGGTGAGCTTGTGCAAATTGTAGCCTCTTTTTCCTATTTGTAGTGGAGATGAGTGGTACCTGGTGGGGTCTTCTGCTGTTGTAGCCCATCCGCCTCAAGGTTGTGTGTGTTGTGGCTTCACAAATGTTTTGCTGCATACCTCGGTTGTAACGAGTGGTTATTTCAGTCAAAGTTGCTCTTCTATCAGCTTGAATCAGTCGGCCCATTCTCCTCTGACCTCTAGCATCAACAAGGCATTTTCGCCCACAGGACTGCCGCATACTGGGTGTTTTTCCCTTTTCACACCATTCTTTGTAAACCCTAGAAATGGTTGTGTGTGAAAATCCCAGTAACTGAGCAGATTGTGAAATACTCAGACCGGCCCGTCTGGCACCAACAACTGTGCCACGCTCAAAATTGCTTAAATCACCTTTCTTTCCCATTCTGACATTCAGTTTGGAGTTCAGGAGATTGTCTTGACCAGGACTACACCCCTAAATGCATTGAATCAACTGCCATGTGATTGGTTGATTAGATAATTGCATTAATGAGAAACTGAACAGGTGTTCCTAATAATCCTTTAGGTGAGTGTATATATATATATATATATATATATATATATATATATATATATATATATATATATATATATATATATATATATATATATATATAAATTAAGTATTTTTCCAGTTTTCAAATATATATTTTTGGCTCAAATCAAATCTTTAAATTTTATTTAGCTGGTTTGTTTGGTTAAAAGCTAAACAAGCAACTAAACTACATTGTGAATTTGGTGTTGGATATGTTGAACAGTTACCTGGCTTTGATACTGTGGCTTGCTTGTCGTCCCTATTCAGGTAAAAGAACGCCATCAGCAGACAGACGAAGGGCAGACTTCTGAATATGTAAATCATCACTGTCTCACGTGAAATTGAACTACCTGTGAGAAACAATTGATCTTTTTAACAGCTGTTCTTTTTAAGATCTTTTAAAATCATAAAACCTACCCATCGCTCTTATGGGATTTGTAGTTTGCGTTGTGGCACATCCTACTTTTTAGAGTAGCATGTGCAGCGGAGTTAATAAGCCTAGAACTCTTCAGTACTTTATGGTCCGATTTAAAAATGAAAACTAGCTTCATATTTTTAGTAAACTATACAAAATAATATAACTGTACTGTATAGTTATCATTTATGATAAATATAGGCTTTCCTGTAGCTCAAACAATAAGAGCGTGGCGCTAGCAATGCCAAGGTCGTGGGTTTGATTCCCAGGGAAAGCAAGAATTGACAAAATGTAAAAATGTGTACCTTGAATGCAATGTAAGTCGCTTTGGATAAAAGCATCTGCCAAATGCATAAATGTAAATTTATGTCTAAAAAGGATCCACATTCATATAACAGCTTACCCTTTATTCTAGGATCCAAATAATTATAGTTCTCATCTTCTGGACTTATCTTTGAATGGTCAAATTCATCTGGCTTTCCTTCAATGAAAAATATTAATGATGATAATTAATAGTGACACTTGACATTTAGTTGTTGTAAATACTCACTGGCTGCTGGGCTGGAAACAGTATGAACATTGTCTGTAAAACAGAAGAAGAATTGGATTATTTTACAGTCCTTAAATCTGATATTGCTTAAGTGACATTACAATGCACGTCTTTGAAAATGGTGATTCATGTAATTAGTATGAAAGAATCTCACCTCGAGTTGTTGTCTCAGTGCTGTGTTTACGGCTGACATTCAGGGCTGTTTTTATTCCCTCTGATTCAATCAGGTATGGTATGTCTTTAGTAACTCTACAAACATAATCTCCTGTGTCTTTTTTAACTATATTGGTGATGTGTAGAACAGAACAGTTTGTGTATAGCTGCTTTTCTGCTGGCAATCTCGCCCCATTCTTTAACCAAACCACTTTATATGTCTCTGTTGTATTCCAGCAGCAGCTGATCTGAGCAGATTCTCCTTCATTCACACTGATTGCGGATGGGCTCTGAATTACAGAAAGCTCCTCATATGAACCTGTGAGAGAAACAATAAGCAGCTCATCGGTATTTAATATCTAGAAACATTGTGGGCTGTACGGATATTTAGAGAAGTATTCAAAGAGATTTGTCCCAGCAATGGATGAAAAGTTTAAGAATGACAGTTGTAATCATGTGGTGCTTTTAATGTAATGTTAGAGGAGCAACAATCAATAAGAACAAAAACAGGTAGATGTAGTGTATTCAATGGGCCTCATTTATGAAACTGAATAGTTTAATAAAAGAATTATGCAAGCTGATTCAGGTTTTACAAACGAAATGAGTATTATACTGTAAACTCTAACACTCAAAATAATTCATTGGTTTGAGTAGAGGCAACTTAAATTAAACAAATTAGTTCAAACTTTTACGAGTATTTAGAACTTTATTTTTCTTTTTAGTTCACAAAACTGACACATTTTAAGTAATCTGAATTTGTGCAAGATTAATGTTAAGTGGGAGATAGTTTGAGAACAGATATGTTAAATGTATTATATTGCTGTCCTCATTCAACAAGTGCTATGTTATGCTAATGCTATCAAAGCATCGTGTTAACAATTAGCAAGGTAGCCTTTATTGAATTAGCTAGTTAAAACTAATCAAGTTTCCACTACAAACAATATTTAAGTTGATCATTTTTATTTAAATGTATCAAGTAGCTTACTAAAATATTTTAAGCAATTAAAATGTATGAGTACAAAATAAAAATCTACACGTTCTGCTTACTTAAAAAAACTTAACTTCAACAAAATTGATGTAACTTGATCGCCTCAATTTTTTGCCAACTTATTTAGGTTAAGTGTAATTATATTTTTTGGTTACACTTTATTTCGATGGTCCACTTTAGATACAAAATATAAGTAACTTTGAACTACATGTCTACTAACTCTCATTAGAGTATTAGTAGACTGTTAGGTTAGGGTTCAGATTAATAGAATAAGGTGACATGTAGTTGCAAAATTAGTTATAGTTAGTAGAATGTATTTTGGCAAGCATCAAAATAAAGTTAAAGTTAGCAGATATTAAGCAGACAGTCTGCTAATACTCCAACGAGAGTTAGTTGACATGCAGTTGCAAAGTTACTGGAATAACTAGAATAGTTGTTAGAATGTCTAAACCAGTGGACCATCAAAATAAAGCGTTACCTATTTTTCTTGATGTCATAACTAATAACACCTGTTGTAAAATGTGGAACAAAACATCAATGTCTTCATCATAGCAACCAGGTGAATAACATATAAACTCTACAGCCACAAAACCCCACAGACAGACACAGACTAATGCCATAAGGGCCGAAAAACTACATACAATGCCCTAATATAACTAAAACAGGAATGATAAATTATTGAAATAACTAATATCAAATGTGTTGAGTAACACAGGGACTAAAAGGTATTTTTTCTTACTGAAATACATGTATTTATATACATAAAAATGGTGATTCACACTTTCTCCAGAAGTATAAAAATTAGGAAAAATGAAATGTCTCGTTAAATCTCAAACAATTACTGTACCAGTATAGGTTAAGTGTTTATTCATTCGTATTACTCTCAAACATTTTTTGTTTTCTTTTTTATTCATTTCGAGCTGGTGTTTAGGGTGAATGTGGCTCTTACCTCTGAAGCAAATGCAGGACAAAATGAGAGCACAGATGAGAGAGCAGGAACGCTGCATTTCTAATTTGATCACAAATACCAACTAACATAAGCACTGACACACGCGCTCACATTAAAACACACGAACAGTCATAACTTCCTGGACTATCTGTATGTGTGTGTCAAAGGTCTGATCTCCCCCCCTCTTTCTCGTCCATCTTCTGGTCAATCTGCGGTATGGCAGATCATAGTTTTAACATTTACCAACTACACTTTTTAATTTTTATCACTATTCTCAAAATATACCTAACTTTACCCAAAACACCCAATTCATTGCTATGTAACTCAATATGTGACTGGTTTGACGAAATGAAATAAATAACTAAAAAGAAATAATAAAGTACAATTTTAAACATCATAATGAAATCAAATCATAAACTATAACATCAACATCTTATAATTTAAAAAAAAATTTGATGTTGATAGAATTTATTTTATATTATTATTTTACAATTCATTTCATTGCAAAAATAAGCATGACACAATAAATAGATAAAGGATAAAAGATAGATAAAAGGATCCAAAGGTAGTTGGCTTTTTGTTTTCTCATTCAGGCATCCACTGAAAAAGTTCTACATATCAGTTTAACTAACTGACATTCTTAAAGTGCCCCTATTGTGCTATTTTAAAGAAACCTAATTTTGTTTTGGCCATCTCCTGTAATAGGTTTACATGCATCCAAGGTTAAAAACACTTTCATTTTCTCATAATATACATTGCAGCATCAACTCTTTTCTCACAGTGTCTGAAATGTTTGATTAAGGATTCAGTCTCACTAAAACCCTCCTTTCCCAGAGCCTACTCTGTTCTGACTGATGATCCGGTTAGTTGTGATTGATCTACTCTGCTCTGATTGGTCAGATGGCCCGGTCTGTTGTGATTGGTCTACTCTGCTCCGACTGGTCAGATGGCCAAGTCTGTTGTGATTGGTCTACTCTGCTCTTCAAGATTCAAGATTCAAGAGTTTTATTTGTCACATACACAGTTATATACAGAATATACAACCGGCAGTGAAATGTAAACAGGTCCGCTCCATGGACAGTGCAAATTCACAGTTAAAAACACAAGGGGGAAATTATAATAGAAATAGAATAAAAAGTACTATCTATCTATCTATCTATCTATCTATCTATCTATCTATCTATCTATCTATCTATCTATCTATCTATCTATCTATCTATCTATCTATCTATCTATCTATATATATATATATATATATATATATATATATATATATATATATATATATATATATATATATATATCTGTAGAATTATAAAAAAATCAAGTCAAGTAGAAGACTGGTGCTGTTCCCATACCACGCTGTGATGCACTGAGTTAAAACACTTTCTATCGCCCCTAAATAGAAAGTTTTCAGGATAGCTGGTGAAACCCTGAATTTCCTCAGCTGGCGCAGGTGGTACAGTCTTTGCCTGGCTTTTTTCACCTGTGTCTGAATGTGAGCAGTCCAGGTCAGGTCCTCGGAGATGTTTACTCCCAGGTACTTGAAGCTGCTCACTCTCTCTACTGGTGACCCGCTGATCATGAGGGGGGAGTATGTCCGTTGCTGTCTCTTCCTGAAGTCCACAATCATTTCTTTGGTCTTGCCAACATTCAGAGAGAGACAGTTGTCCTGGCACCATGATGTTAGATGCTCCACCTCGTCCAAGTATGCCGTCTCATTGTTGTTAGAAATGAGGCCCAGGACAACAGTATCATCAGCAAATTTGATGATAGAGGTGGAGCTGTGTGTGGACAAACAGTCATGCGTGTAGAGAGAGTAGAGCAGAGAGTAGAGAGAGTAGAGCTCTGATTGGTCAGATGGCCCAAACTGTTGTGATTGGTGTACTCTGCTGTGATTGGTCAAATGGCCTGGTCTGTAGTGATTGGTCCACTCTGCTGTGATTGGTCAGATGGCCCAGTCTGTTGTGATTGCTCTACTCTGCCCTGATTGGTCAGACGGCCCAATCTGTTGTGATTGGTGTACTCTGCCGTGATTGGTCAAATGGCCCAGTCTGTTGTGATTGGTGTACTCTGCTGTGATTGGTCAAATGGCCCAGTCTGTTGTGATTGGTGTACTCTGCTTTGTTTGGTCAAATGGCCAGTCTGTTGTTATTGGTCTACTCTGCTCTTATTGGTCAGACGGCTCAGTCTGTTGTGATTAGTCCACTCTGCTGTGATTGGTCAAATGGCCCAGTCTGTTGTGATTGGTGTACTCTGCTGTGATTGGTCAAATGGCCCAGTCTGTTGTGATTGGTGTACTCTGCTCTGATTGGTCAGACGGCCCAGTCTGTTATGATTAATCCACTCTGCTGTGATTGGTCAAATGGCCCAGTCTGTTGTGATTGGTGTACTCTGCTGTGATTGGTCAAATGGCCCAGTCTGTTGTGATTGGTGTACTCTGCTCTGATTGGTCAGATGGCCCAGTCTGTTGTGATTGATCTACTCTGCTCTGATTGGCCAGATGGCCCAGTCTGTTGTGATTGCTCTACTCTGCCCTGATTGGTCAGACGGCCCAGTCTGTTGTTATTGGTGTACTCTGCTCTGATTGGTCAGATGGCCCAGTCTGTTGTGATTGATCTACTCTGCTCTGATTGGCCAGATGGCCCAGTCTGTTGTGATTGCTCTACTCTGCTCTGATTGGTCAGACGGCTCAGTCAGTCAGTCTTTTTAGAGTGTAGCATTATGCACATTTGTTACAAACAAACCTACATAGGTTCAAACAGGAAGTAAAACTGGAATTACTGATGACTCGTGTCAGGCACTACAGAATAGGTTCTTTCTTTTGAGAGACCTTTTACATTCACAGACAGCTATATTAGACACTATATGAAAGGCAAAATGATAATTGGGCACTTTACTGTTGACCTTTTGAATGACTTTTGAACATCTAAATGCATGCTGTGCACTTCATTAAAGACATTATGTTCTCCTGTCTCTTTGCTAAAATTCACCTGCAGACTTCACATGTTAATTACGTGAGCTGCTGTGGTTGCTTTGAGCCCTTCAGCACTGCTGTCATCTCTGATGCACCTGTGATGCAGAATGATTGTTTTCCGGTGCTGGTTTGACCACTGCTGTACTTCTTAAAAGAAACAGCAGACATAATGATGTTCTGAATGATGTGAGCTAGTCACTGGCCACAGATATAAAGATACTGTGAACATTCCAAGATTTTTTACTCAAACTGACACACCTCAAAGTCTTCAAAATATCTTGACAAAATATCTAAATCATCTTAAAGATGGACTACATGTCAGCTTCATCCATTTGATCTCACAGGGTATATTGGCAGGAAGTGGTTACGACAACGTCTTGATAAACAGGACATCCATCATGGTCTATGAAAAGAAAAGGGTCAACAGAGAGTGAAGCTCAGAGCTGGGTGGGCTTGTGGTCTGTTAGATGTCTTTAAAACGTTTCACACTAGTCTGTTACAGAAAGCTTTAGGGAGTCTGGGTGTCATTTGTTTCCAGTTGTCTTTGTTTTCTCTTGGTTTTAGTTAGGTTGATTTTCTGTTTTGTTTTTGTTATTAGGTCAGTTTAATTATGTTGATCTTCTCCCATGAAGTTCTGTTGCTTTATTCCATTTATAAATCAATATAATTTGGTTTAAATTTTAACTCTTGTTCTTGAAGTGCATTTAGGAACCATTTTTTCCTCACCAGGTTAGATGGAGAGAATTACATCCTCCCACAGTACAGCGGGTGAGAGTATGATTTTACACCTGTGGGCATTAACGTGTGATGGTTCATTTTATTTCCTTCATGTCAAATGTGCTCATATAAGCACACGTTACCATGGGAATCACTGCAGTGATTGACAGGAACTCAAATCAGAGTGACTAAACAGTAAAAAAACGTCAAATTTAAAAGCTGTATGACAAATATAATATGCAATGCGCGCCATATATCCTGATCATATTTTTTTTTCCAGATATGTTTCCAGTTCCAAACCACATTAATCTTAATTATTACTGAGTATAATCATTTACAGGTGATTTGTAATTGTTAATGAGGGAAGGTGTGGCTTAAAGTGGCAAACACTTTAAATTCAGATGTGCATAATTATTAGGCAGATTTTTACTACAGGTAAAAATGGGCACAAAAAAAAAAAGACTTAGTTTCAAGTTTCAAAGTTTTCAAGTTTCAAAGTGTTTATTGTCATGTTTAGGTCCACAAGGAGACGCGTTTAGCTGTATATGTAAACAAATTGTATTGTATCGTTTCAGCGTTTCGTCCTCACGGATCTGGCGTTTTAGGAACCTGAAACTGGTATTTTTTGAAACCGGGTCCCAGAGTGGATAAATCTGAAACCGACATCCTTGCGTTTTTGTGTGTACAGCCAATCCGTATATTTTGTGTAATGGTGATGTCATCACACCACGTCCAGCACAGTAAAGACTAGAAGGGATACAGCTACAGGCACTGGACATGAGCACATCAACGCTGCATCATTTAATTACTGTATTTGTGTTATTGTAACGGTAGGTTTAGGGTTGGGTTAGGTGTAGGAGTTAATAAAACACGATCTGGTAAGCAGCAAATTAATTTATTGTTAATTTATTGTGAGATTTTGCCTCACTTCCGACCGTTGCTGTACCCCTTCTAGCCACAACTCTTCTTCTCTGTTTTTAGTGTATTTCTGTGGCAGAATTACAGCGCCACACACTGGTCTGGCATGTATACTTCATCCTTTTGAGTCGGTTTCAGCGGTTTTGTGTGTACGCAGATATTTCTTGAGACGTGGGGAAAAAAAGATTGGATAGGGAAAGCTCTGGCTTCGTGTGGATGTGGCCTTAACTGACGCTGAAAAGTCAAAAATTGTATAATGCCTTTTAGAAAAATGAAGTACTCCAAAACTATAAGTATGTTAGGCCTACAATATGTAAGATTTTTTTATTAAAATATCCAAATATTATATTATTAATAGTATTTTGTAGTGAAAATTGAATAGTATTTTTATTGCAAATTATATTATAATCATAATGTATTTCAGAATTTCTTAGTATTTAGTTAATCTGTTTTTTGCTTTGGAGCTGAAATGAACAAAACCTAAGATCATGGCATAAAATCTGATAAATAAATGTAATTATTTAAAAATATATATATTATGATTATTGATTTATAGATGGTGCTTATCAAGCATAACTTAAACAGAATTTCCAGATTTAAATAACAATACTCATATAAAGCGATACATATAAAGAAAATCTCAACTGCTTGTTTCGTTGTGAAATGTAACTATAATAACGCTAGGGGTGGGCGATAAAATCTTATATCATGATATGAGTCATTTTATTTCACGATAACAGTATACATCTCGATATAGTTATTTTTGCTTTAAGATGAATTTCATAATTCTTATGTGTTTTGTTTACGTTCACTTAAGACATAAATGACTTAGTTTACTTGCAAATACATGGCCACTTTGACACATAAGTATGTGTAGTTAAGCGGTCAAGCCCAATTAGGTGGCAAAAAGCACTCAGTTCTCACCATAGACTGTAAAAAAATATGGACGTAGTGTCTGTGACTCATAGGATTCTGAAGAGCAGTTTTGAAGCCTCAAAGTCGGCCATTGCCATCTTGGGAGTGCGTCACTCCCGGATAACTGAAAATGGCCAAAGAGGCAGGACGTGGCCGGAGCTGAGGTGATGTGATGACTAACAGACAGCAGACAATCCACCTGTCACTCCAAGTGGCCACGCCCTTAATTATGCAGAACTTTAAGGCTTTATATAATGTAAACAGATGAGTTATAAAAAAAAATCACCCCCTCACAGTTGTCATGAAGGGCAAAATTAGCCGTACAGACCAAAACCACAATTTGTACCAGGCTGAAAACATGTTTTTTTTTTTTCTGTAAAGTTCAGTAAAGCTGTAAAGTTGGGCATTTTAACATGGAGATCAAAGAGATTCTGCTCCTTACTGGAGCCTGTCCCTAGCAGCCAGTCGATGAATTGTAGTTTAAGTCACTTCCGTATTGGCTTCAGAAGAAACTGGGGAGGTTGCCGCTTGGTTTTCACACGCTTTATATAGATTTCACACGCTTCATGTCGCGCATCTCTCAGACAGCACATGCATATCCTGAAATGAGTTGTCTTTCGCTGCTAAATGCATGTAAACGATAAGCTTTCATGACCGCACAGCACAGCAACTTCACATGAGTGTAACCACAATA
Organism: Paracanthobrama guichenoti; assembly: GCA_018749465.1. NCBI lineage: Eukaryota > Metazoa > Chordata > Actinopteri > Cypriniformes > Gobionidae > Paracanthobrama > Paracanthobrama guichenoti. Next base: position 138,129 of record JAGHMJ010002610.1, read on the forward strand.
GAGACGATAGTCCAAAATATTGGTCTACTGGTATATCGCCCACCCTTAATTATCGCCCAGGTCTTTATATAAATTTGGATATATATGTATGACCAACTTTATCCACATACATATAGTATAATTGCATAGGGCGATATATGCAGCATCTCTCAACTACTTGATTGCTTGTATAGTCACTAAATGTAAACTATATTATCACCAAGCTCTAATCTGCTAGATGCAACAATAGAACATTAAGATATTACAATATTTTAATTAACATCACCTTGAGTATATAGTAACATCTAAATTTACTGGCTTTATTCAAGTTAAAATATTATTTAACATGACTGAAACAATCTATATATTTTAATTTATAACCACAAAACTACATTTTATGGGTTAAATCAGGTAGAAATAGCTCTAACATAATTGAAGGTTACCTCTTTTTACACAGTGCATGATTTTCTGTAAAGATGCTTTGAAAAAATGCTATATACATAAATTTAACTTGAAATGTAATTTTCAAATTGCAGATTTTCAATGCAATTCTTTTGAACACCACTCTCTGTACAGTATATGAATATTAAGCTTTTCCTCTCATACTCTACGCCACATATCATATGATTATTATACCTTTTTTAAATCCTTGGGCTTCCTGGCAACATCATCTTGACATGAAATCATCAATGCAGCACCACACAGCGGTTTAACTTTAGATTCCTGACAGCACCAGAGCAGGAGACTCCGAGAAAAAGATGATGATCTCATCTTCAAGTCAAGAACCTTCACATAGCCGTATGCACCTGCTCTTCCACTGTCTCCTAGCAACCAGAGACAGAGAGAGACAGAGATTGATTCTTGAGCCGCTTTACGAGCATTGGGTGTCTGATCATGGCAGTTAAATGGTGGCTAATTGAATTGTGTTTTTTAGCCGAGCACTTTCAAGGCCGACGCCACATTTGCGCTCGCGTCTCACAGCTTGAGCGCTCCCAAACACATCCTCACAAGCACTTAAGCCAAGACTGTTTAATTCAATTCAGCTCCATTCTGAGAGGCCTTATCGATATGAAAAATTATAATGTGTTACTATAAAACTCACAGACTTTCATTCAACAGAATGATGTAGGTGGTTAAAGTAACAGAGCATACATAACATTTATGAATATAAAGTGACTAAGATAAAGAAATAAAACACACATAAATAAATCAGAACATTCCAGTAACCTGTTTTAGATATTCATGTCCTAAAAGGGTTAGTTCACCCAAAAATGAAAAATCTGTCATTAATTTCTCACCCTCATGTCGTTCCAAACCTGTAAGACCTTCGTTCATCTTCGGAATACAAATTAAGATATTTCTGATGAAATCAGAGAGCTCTCTGACCTCTCCATAGAAAGCAACGTCACTGCAACTTTCAAGATCCAGAAAGGTAGTAAAGACATCGTTAAAATAGTCCATGTGACTAGTGGTTATTCATAATGTTATGAAGCGATGAGAATACTTTTTGTGCGCAAAAACAAACAAAAATAATGACTTTATTCAACAATTTCTTCTCATCTGTGTCATTGTCCTACACTGCAGTAAAGACAGTACACCGCTTCCAGGGTCTACATCAGAATGCCGGCTCACCATTGGCTGAAGGTAAGCCAGTGTTCTGACCAAGCAGCAACCTCCCGCAGTCTCTCTTGAAGCCAGCACGGAAGTGACTTAAACTGCAATTCATTGACTGGCCGCTAGGGACAGGCTCCAAAAGGGAGTCAAAGGTTTACAGCCTGGTACAAAAAGTGGTTCTGGTCTATACGGCTAAGTTTGCCCTTCATGACAACTGTGAGGGGGGTGATTTTTTTTTATAACTCATCCGTTAAAATTATATTAAGCATTACAGGTCTGGAACGACATAAAGGTGAGTAATTAATGAATTTTCATTTTTTTGGGTGAACTAACCCTTTAAACTCAACATGAAATCAAACTAGACCCCATTTACCTGGTCTATTGTGCACAGAAAAAAAAATATTGTAAAGGTTAAAAATTTGTTCATAGTCATTCCTCAAAATTACATCACAGCCAATCACATTTGATTTTGACATTTAGGTTATTATGTCTTTTATTTTGTAATGTCATTGTGACATTTCTTGTCATGTCATGTGATTCCCACATGTGATCATGTGTTTCTTTTGCTCTCTGTCTTTCTCTCATTGGTTCATTGTTTTATTCCTTACAGGTGTATCTTTTTAGTCATTAGTCTTTAGGCTTGTTCGACTTCACGCAGCGCTGCACAGACTGATCGGAGGCTGACTGGAAGCAGTGCATGCAAGTTAGAGCTTTTGTCCGACTTGAGACAGCGCAGTCACTGTAACAAAGTACCACAAGAGTGATCCAAGAACAGACGGCTGACTCAACCGGCACAGCTTCTCAAGAGCGGCTGCATACGGTCTGCTGATGACACAGCTGTTTCACAATTGGCCAGATTCACCGCATGACAACGACCAAGTGTGTTTTGTGTCTATTTTGACACCTTCAGTTCCACTAATGCTCACAAATCCATGTTTTTATAACAGTAAAAGCTCTTTTCATGTAGTCATGTGTCATGTTTATCAAAATAAAACTATTTAAATAGTATGGCTTATGTTATGTTGAACTTTATTCTTATACAAACAGATGGTGTGTTAAGCCTGGTATACACTGCACGATTTTAGCAGTCCTACAAGACCATTACAAATCACACTGTGCGACCTAATAAACTTGAGTACGACAAGTATGGAGACTGTATGATGATGACACCTATTGACTCGTAGGCTACGATGTAAGTTTCTATAAAAGAATAAAACATCATCAGCATGCGCTAGTGGTAAACAAAAAGACATTGATGAATCACACTTTGGCAGTTGTAGTTTTTATGTGTGCTGAAAAAAAGAGGATGCGGCAAAGGAGGGAGGGAAAAGAGGTTGAGGTAAGCATTTTTAAGTTTTAGCGCCATTGATTTCGTGTTGCATTTTTAATGGCTGGTCAGTAGATGTGGGCAGTAGCAGCAAACACACTGTGCGGTGATCGTGCTGAATTTCTGACAGTCAGAAAATTGTCATAGGCTATCTTTGGTCTCAAGACCATCTTTGAACTTCTTTCATTGTATGACATAGGACTACCGATTAGGAGCCATGATCACAGAAATCGTCACGATTGTTTCACAATGGCAATCTTTCGTCTGGGACAGCTAAAAATCGTGCAGTGTGTCCCGGGTTTTAAGCAGTACATAAAGTATTGAATAAAAATGTCTCTGAAACATCTGTGTATATGACAAATATTGCATTTATTTCACTTCAGCTGTGATAAATGCAAACACAGCATAAGTGTCAGAAACTGTCCGACTTTGCGTCTCCGTTTTCACCTCCTCCCCAACTGCAAGCGGCAACTCTTGCCAATCGGTTACATCCAGCCACAGCCGTTGTCGAACGCACCTTTTTAGGTCTGTCAAGTCGGACACTTTCAGCTTCCCATAATGACGCTTGCACATGTGTTTGTGTACTTTATCACAGATGAACACACGTCATTGTTGTCATCAGTGAATTCGGCCAATCGTGGAACCGCTGTCACGTCATCAGAGCTCAGTCGTCTGTTCTCGAATCGCTCTCGTGATATTTTGATGCCATACATCACAGTCACGTGGTCTCAAGTCGGACAAAAGTTCTAACCGGCATGCACTGCATCAAGTCATATGTGATCTGTCTGCATGAAGTCGAACACACCTTTTGTATATATATATATATATATAGACTCACCTAAAGGATTATTAGGAACACCATACTAATACTGTGTTTGACCCCCTTTCGCCTTCAGAACTGCCTTAATTCTACGTGGCATTGATTCAACAAGGTGCTGAAAGCATTCTTTAGAAATGTTGGCCCATATTGATAGGATAGCATCTTGCAGTTGATGGAGATTTGTGGGATGCACATCCAGGGCACGAAGCTCCCGATCCACCACATCCCAAAGATGCTCTATTGGGTTGAGATCTGGTGACTGTGGGGGCCATTTTAGTACAGTGAACTCATTGTCATGTTCAAGAAACCAATTTGAAATGATTCGAGCTTTGTGACATGGTGCATTATCCTGCTGGAAGTAGCCATCAGAGAATGGGTACATGGTGGTCATAAAGGGATGGACATGGTCAGAAACCAAGAAAGCCTGCACAGTGGTAACAAGGCATGATGGATCCATGTTCTCATTCTGTTTACGCCAAATTTTGACTCCACCATCTGAATGTCTCAACAGAAATCGAGACTCATCAAACCAGGCAACATTTTTCCAGTCTTCAACTGTCCAATTTTGGTGAGCTTGTGCAAATTGTAGCCTCTTTTTCCTATTTGTAGTGGAGATGAGTGGTACCCGGTGGGGTCTTCTGCTGTTGTAGCCCATCCGCCTCAAGGTTGTGCGTGTTGTGGCTTCACAAATGCTTTGCTGCATACCTCGGTTGTAACGAGTGGTTATTTCAGTCAAAGTTGCTCTTCTATCAGCTTGAATCAGTCGGCCCATTCTCTGACCTCTAGCATCAACAAGGCATTTTCGCCCACAGGACTGCCGTGATACTGGATGTTTTTCCTTTTCACACCATTCTTTGTAAACCCTAGAAATGGTTGTGCGTGAAAATCCCAGTAACTGAGCAGATTGTGAAATACTCAGACCGGCCCGCCTGGCACCAACAACCATGCCACACTCAAAATTGCTTAAATCCCCTTTCTTTCCCATTCTGACATTCAGTTTGGAGTTCAGGAGATTGTCTTGACCAGGACCACACCCCTAAATGCATTGAAGCAACTGCCATGTGATTGGTTGATTAGATAATTGCATTAATATATATATAAAGCTAGTCGAGAGAAAATGGAACGAATCATGTTTCATATATATATATATATGATGAAACATGATTCGCTTCCATTTTCTCTCGACTAGCTTTGTTGTTACAAACCTTAAGTCTATGAGTTTTGTTTAGTCAAGTCATGTTCAGGTTTATGTTTGTTATGTTCGTAGTCAAGTCATTGTTTTATAATGTTTACTTTCTCACCATTGTATAATAAACTGCCTTTGGGTTCGTACTCGCATTCAGTGGGCTTTGTTACACAGCCAGTCCAAGAAGTTTCAATGTCTCCATTAATAAACATGACATCTAAATTGAGCCCATTTATTTTTTAATACACTTTCCTAGATTTATTTGCATGCTCTTATAAAAAAATAATAATATAAATAATTAATAAAATAAATTAATAACATTAAAATCATTATTTTCTCTGCTTATGTAATCAAGGAACATAATATTAGTATTTAATAATATTAACCAACAATATCACTGTCATGATAAACAGGCGGACGCGGACGTAAGTGACTCCAGGTATGTTTATTAATAGCAGACCACTGAAGAGGCACGGAAGGGACTGAAGAGAGACAGAAAAGGGCTTAAATGTAGCGGAGATCCAGGTGGTGTTGTCCAGGTGGAAGAAGGCGATCACGGAGATAATACTGGAACACAGGCAAGACGGAATAGGAACCACAAGCGTGGGAGTCGGGTTGTCAGAGACGAGACCGACAGTGAGTGCAGGCTGAGAGCAACATTTAAGGGTGTTGGTGATTAGTGACAGGTGTTTCAGAACTCGGGTGATTGGGACCGTGTGGGAGGAGTGATTGAGTCTGGTGTGAGGGACATGGTTGGATCTGTGACAGTACCCCCCCCTCCACGGGCAGCTCCGGAGGACCGCGGCGGACGACGACGGGGCCGGCCTCGACCTCGGGGTGCAGGACGAGAGGGATTGTTGGCGTGGAATTCCCGTGAGAAGGTCTGGGTCTAGGATATCGCCACGGTTGACCCATGAACGCTCTTCAGGGCCAAACCCTTCCCAGTCCACTAGATACTGTAGTGTGCCGGCCCGTCGTCGAGAGTCCAAGATAGAAGCCACTTTGTAGATGTCCTGGTCCGCGGGTCCATGGGAGGAGGAGGAGGTACGGCCTCAGCGCCAGACTCTGTGGAAGAAGGAAGAAGAGGTTTAGTGAAGGGCTTGAGAAGGGAAACGTGGAATGTTGGTGCAATTCTGTAGTGTGAGGGTAGTTGTAACCGGTATGTGACCTCATTAATCTGCCTCACCACCTTGAAAGGGCCTATAAAGCGGGGACTCAGCTTGCGACTGGGCAGCAGAGGCGAATGTCCTTGTCGACAACCAAACGAGTTGGCCGGGATGGTATTGAGGTGCCTGGCGACGCCGGGCGGTCGGCTTGAGTCTTCTGCCTCACGGACTGCCCTTTGCAGATGGACGTGAGCTGAGTTCCATACCCTCTCGCCTCCTGGAACCAGTGATGGACCGATGGCACTTCCGTGGCTCGCCTGACCAAGGGAACAACGGGGCTGAAAACCTAGCAGACACTGAAAAGGTGTGAGGTGTGTGGAATCCTGCCGGAGTGAGTTTTGGGCGTATTCTGCCCACGGAAGGAACCGGTTCCAGGTGTTCTGTTGGTGGCTACAATAGGACCTCAGATATCTCCCCGATTTCCTGGATCTTTCGTTCCGCCTGGCCGTTGGTCTGGGGATGGTAACCAGAACTAAGACTCACGGAGACTCCCAGAAGGCGGAAGAAGGCTTTCCAAACCCTGAAATGAACTGGGGCCCCGGTCGGAAATGATGTCTTCAGGGAGGCCAAAGTGACGGAAGACTTGGTGGAACAGGGTCTCCTGCGTTTCCAGAGCCGTGGGCAACCCTTTGAGAGGGATCAATTTGCAGGTCTTCGAGAACCGGTCAACAACCACGAGGATGCAGGTATGACCTTCAGATGGAGGCAGATCCGTCAAGAAATCCACTGCAATGTGGGACCAGGGCCGGCGAGGGATGGGTAGTGGCTGTAGCTTGCCTTCTGGGAGGTGGCGTGGAGTCTTGGAAGTGGCACAGACGGAACAGCCTTTGATGTAGCGGGAGACATCACGGTCCATTCTGGGCCACCAGTAGCGACCCCGTAGGAGCGAGAGGGTCCGCTGGCTGCCTGGATGTCCAGAGCCCGGAGAGGTGTGGACTTGTTCCAAGAGGGGCAGACGGAGTCGAGATGGTACATAGACCTGCCCCTCAGGAGCCCCCGGCGGAGCCGGTTCCTCGCGAGTTGCTTCTGCAATCTGATGGTCCAGGGCCCATTGGATGGGGCTCACAATCAAGGCTGGAGGGAGCACGGGTTCTGGAGGTTGTGGATCATGGTCAGGGGAGAATTGTCGAGAGAGGGCGTCGGCCTTCTGGTTCTTGTCGCCTGGTCTGTAGGTTACTGTGAAATTGAATCGGGTAAAGAAGAGTGCCCAACGAGCTTGACGTGGGTTTAGCCTTCGTGCTTCCCGTAGGTACTGCAGGTTTTGATGGTCTGTTATCACCTGGAATGGGTGAACTGCCCCCTCCAGCCAATGCCTCCACTCTTCTAAGGCCAGCTTGATGGCCAGCAACTCATGCGGTTTCCGATGTCATAGTTCCGCTCCGCCGGGGACAACTTTTTGGAAAAGTAGGCACATGGATGGAGTTTGGGAGGCTCACCCTGCCGCTGGGATAGCACGGCTCCTACCCCGGTACAAGATGCATCCACCTCGACGACGAAGGGCAACTGGGGATCCGGATGGCTGAGGGTAGGAGCCGTACAGAAGGCATGCTTGAGGGTCTGGAGAGCTTGGTTGGCTTCTGGTGTCCAGGACAGAGACTTGGGCCTGCTTTTCGTAGAAGAGATGTCAATGGTGCGCTGATGATACTGAAGTTTCTTATAAACCGGCGATAGAAGTTGGCAAATCCTAAGAAGCGTTGAAGTTCCTTGATGGAGGTGGGTTTGGGCCAGTTCCGTACCGCGCTCACCTTCCCCTGGTCCATCTTGACGCCGCCTGGGTGATGATATAACCGAGGAACTGGATGCTGCTGCGGAGGAACTCGCATTTCTCCAGCTTCAGGAAGAGGTGGTATTGGCGGAGCTTGGTCAGGACCTGTTTGACGTGTTGATGGTGTTCCATGATGTTCTTTGAGTAGACAAGAATGTCATCCAGGTACACGATGACGAAGACGTTGAGGAATTCTCTGAAGATCTCGCTCATGAAACCTTGGAATACTGCAGGAGCATTTGCCAGACCGAATGGCATGACGAGGTATTCGTAGTGTCCTGAGGGTGTAATGAACGCTGTTTTCCACTCATCTCCTCTTCTGATCCGGATTAGATTATAGGCGCTGCGTAGATCTAGTTTAGTGAAAATGCGAGCCCCCCGCAGCTGCTCCAGAGCGGCGGGGACCAGGGGCAGTGGATACCGGAATTTGACCGTGAGCGTGTTCAGGTGTCGGTAATCGATACAGGGCCTCAAGCCTCCGTCCTTCTTACCCACGAAGAAGAAGCTTGAAGCGGCAGGGGAAGTAGATGGACGAATGAACTTTTGTTGAAGAGCCTCCTTGATATATTCATCCATGGCCTGTTGCTCCGGGATGGACAGGGCGAGATTCGCCCCCGAGGAAGGTGGCCCCAGGCAGCAGGTCGATGGCACAGTCCCATGGCCGGTGAGGTGGAAGTTCCGTGGCCCGTTGTTTACTAAACACGTCCTGGAACGCCCGGTATTCGGCAGGGATCTCAGGAGGCGACGAAGAATTCTGTGGGCTCTCAATGGATGTGGAAGCGAGCGGGAGTTGAGTGATTCTGTCGGAGGTCTCAGCGGGTTGGGACTTCCTGACGATGGTTGAAAGACAGTTCGTTAAGCAGAAAGAGCTCCATTTTAACACTTCACCTGAGTCCCAGCAGATCATCGGGGAATGTTTGGACATCCACGGGCGCCCCAGGACGATGTCCGTAGTGGCTCCTTCCAGCACCAGAAAAGTAAGTTCCTCTAGGTGGAGCCAGCCGATTTGGAGCTGAATAGGGGAGGAGACGTACCGAATGCATCCATGGCCCAGGGGTTTTCCTAGGATGTTATGGGCTCGGAAGGGACGATCAAGGCGGGTCTTGCGGGCTTTCAGTCTGTTAAGCAGGTTGGTGGATATGAAATTCCCCGCCGAGCCAGAATCCATCAACGCCGAGGCTGAGACAGAGAGATCATTGACAGTGACTAGAACCTTCGTTAGGGACATCTTGTGGATCACCGGCATAGTGTGAATCGTACTCACCCCTGGGCGTGGTGGTCGGGTCGGACACTGGATGCGGGTATGACCTCACCACCACAGTACAGACATAGGTGCAAGCGAACACGTCTCTCCTCTCTGCAGGTGTTAGTCGGTAGTGGTCCAGCTGCATAGGTTCTGGTGCTGGAGGATCTGGTGCCCTTGGTGGAGACGGAACGTGTAATGCAGGGGTTTCTCTAGAACAGGTGGAGAGGTTTTGTGCTATTAAGATGGATTTCTGAATAAACCTTTCCAAACCATAACTGTCATCATAGATGGAGAGGTGAACACGGATCCGGGGGTCAAGCCCCTGGCGGTAGACTGCCAGTAGGGCCGTCTCATTCCAGCCGCTTGACGCCGCAAGGGTGCGGAACTGCAGAGAGTAATCTTGGATGGACTGGTGGCCTTGTCGTAACCTGAGAAGTTGGTCGTTAGTGGAGATTGTGTCAGTAGCGTGACCGAACACATCCTTGAAGTGACTTACGAATACTGTGAGTGATTGCGTGACAGGGCTGTTGGAATCCCAGATAGCGCGCGCGCCCACTGAAGCGCCGTCCGTTAAATAGCGAGATGATAAAAGCGATCTTGGCTCGTTCGGTCTCAAACTGACGTGCATTAATTTGAAATATAACTGACACTGCAAAAGAAACCCGCTGCATTCTTCCGCCTTACCACCGAAGGGCGCTGGCCGAGCCATGGGACTGGGTGAGGCAGATGTAGAAGAAGCACGCTGCAGGACATGGTGGAAGACTTGCATTAAGTCAAATAATGGGTTTCGTTCTGAGCGGCTGCTGGAGCTGCCGCTCCGCCGGTTATATCTTCGGTCTGCTGAGGGGTCCGGTCTTCTGTCATGATAAACAGGCGGACGCGGACGTAAGTGACTCCAGGTATGTTTATTAATAGCAGACCACTGAAGAGGCACGGAAGGGACTGAAGAGAGACAGAAAAGGGCTTAAATGTAGCGGAGATCCAGGTGGTGTTGTCCAGATGGAAGAAGGCGATCACGGAGATAATACTGGAACACAGGCAAGACGGAATAGGAACCACAAGCGTGGGAGTCGGGTTGTCAGAGACGAGACCGGACAGTGAGTGCAGGCTGAGAGCAACATTTAAGGGTGTTGGTGATTAGTGACAGGTGTTTCAGAACTCGGGTGATTGGGACCGTGTGGGAGGAGTGATTGAGTCTGGTGTGAGGGACATGGTTGGATCTGTGACAATCACAGCCTGACATTTTTTTTACTTACTCAAATGTGAACGTGCAAATTCCCATCCTACATTATTTCTCAATGAATATTCTGTTTCATTCAGAAATACCTCAAAACACAGAAGCTAAAAGCGTCTTTCATGTTTAAATTGTGTAAACGAGCGATTCAAAAGTTGCTGTAAGGTCGATTTTATGCGTCTCTTCACCCGGTATAATTGTATCCCTGTCCTGCTGTTTGAGAACCTGCTTATAAATTATTCACAGAACTTTAGGGGTAAACATCTCCCTTGAAGGACATTGTGTGGAAGTGCATTTGTCCTTAATCCCCAATGCAAAACTCCACAGAGATGAACTTCAATTATTTGGACAACATTAGTCTCACTACACTCAATTTAAGAAAACATGAGTGTTTACCCATGTAAATGCCATTATGCTATATTGTGTTATTAAGGAATGTGTAAACATATAGGTCATTGCCGAGATCCTTTACAGCACAGGATTGATATTGGCATCTGGATGAACTTCCTTCCTCTACAATTTCCACCTGTGATATGATGAACTCCCTTATATGAACATTTACTTTCATTTTCTCTCTCGGTCAGTGTCTGTGCTATGGGGCAGAAACACTAAAGCAAAACGCTATTAGATACTAAATATCATTAAGCGTGCACACATACACAGATGTTCCCACATGAGGTGATTTAGATCTCACTAAGTACTCCTTTTAGTGTCACAACATTAATCACTGAACAGCAACGCACACTACATCACATGATGCTTGCAGTAGCCATGGACACAGCTAATATTACTGAAATCTGCACTCCAAAATGCATATATCAAAAATAAAATCACTGTAAACCCGAAGTTGTTGGCAAAACTCAAAAAAAAAAAAAAGTAAGAAATTTAAAGTTTTAGCAGAAGTTGCTTATTTTTATTTTGTACTCATACATTTTCATTGCTCTTAACTTCAAATATCTGAGTAAGCTAATACATACATTTAAAGTCATCAACTTAAATATTTTTAGTAGTGAAAACTTGGCTAGCTAATTTAATAAATGCTTTGATAGCATTAGCATAGCATAGCACTTGCTGAATGAGGACAGCAATATAATACATTTAACAATCTGTTCTCAAACTGTGCACATGCTCCACTCGTCGCCATGATGGTAACCCAACAAAACTCCAACATAACAAACTCTCCTAAACTAGAATAACAAAACATTAAAAACTACTAAATCTCCACCGTAACATTAAAGGATTAGTTCACTTTTAAATAAACTTGTGCTGATCATTTACTCACCCCCATGTCATCCAAGATGTCCATGTCTTTATTTCTTCAGTCGAAAAGAAATTAAGGTTTTTGATGAAAACATTCCAGGATTTTTCTCCATATAATGGACTTCAATGGGCCCCAAACGGTTCACGGTCCAAATGACAGTCTCAGTGCAGCTTCAAAGGGCTTTAAACGATACCAGACGATGAATAAGGGTCTTATCTAGCCAAACGATCGGCCATTTAAAAGCAAAAAAAGTTTTATAAGCACATCTGTGATGTGCATTCATGACGTCAAAATACGCAATTACGTTGAAAAGGTCACGCTTGAAAATGTTCTTTTAGGCTTTCTAATATTAAAACACCCAGGATACGCACACAAAATGGGCATTTAAACGATAAACTGACACAAAGACATTTGAATATGTGTATATGGTCCTCCTTTCGCACATTTGTAAACACTGACTCGGTACTTCCGCCGACGTCAAGCGTGACCTTTTCAATATTATAACGTATTACGTGATGTCACGAACACGCATCACAGAACAGAGCAAGACGAGCATTTGTGCTTATAAAACTTAAACTTTTTTTTTTTTTTTTTTTTTTTTTTTAAATGACAGATCGTTTGGCTAGATAAGACCCTTATTCATCGTCTGGTATCGTTTAAAGCCCTTTGAAGCTGCACTGAGACTGTCATTTGGACCGTGAACCGTTTGGGGCCCATTGAAGTCCATTATATGGAGAAAATCCTGGAATGTTTTCATCAAAACCTTAATTTCTTTTCGACTGAAGAAATAAAGACATGGACATCTTGGATGACATGGGGGTGAGTAAATTATCAGCAAAAGTTTATTTAAAAGTGAACTAATCCTTTAAAAGGCACACTATGTAGTTTTTCGCCACTAGAGGTCGCCTATTCAAAACAAAGGCGTAGCTCGATGACACCGAGATTGAGCTTGGAATCTTGGGAATTGTCATCCACCTCACAGCTGGTGGAAAAGAACTGGGATGGGACGCCAGCAGAAATCATGTTCATGGATGAGATTATTAACGTTACTGTAGTATGAAGCTGATGAGCTGAATGAGGTCGTTGAAGCGATTGCTAATGAGAGACGAGTGTGACACACTCGGCTCGACAGCAGCAGAACTTTTATTGTGCCACAGTCGCTGCTTACGCTTCTGGTCACGCGGTAACACAACGCTGTTTTAACATATTAGATACATTTGAGTGTGTTGAAAATTATGTTATAACGTTACTCTGTGCATTCGCTCCATGGCTACTATGAGACACTTGTTACACACTGCAGTAAGTTGGATCGATATTAGAATATCATATTAATAAATGCTGGATGGCTTGTGTTGCTTAATGGCTTGCAATTAATTTTTAAACATATTGTGCGAAAATGCTGTATTACTATACAATAATTAGTTTTCTGTCTATAAATGTCTCCAAATAGTTGTTCCCTTGTCTAATAAAACATAATATATTAAAGTGTCTTTGGTGTTTCCATGGTTTCTACAAAATAAAAACGGATATCGAGGGGAATGCGGGTATGATGTCATTGACAGGTGACGCACAGACACGGTCCGTGTCCTGGTTGAAATTGATTATTTCTCTGGATTTAAACATTCTTGGAAACATTTGGGATAATGTAAGTACACAAGTCAACAAACTGTTCTAGTGGTTTTTGGATATTTTAATCCAAAAATCTTACATATCTTGCACAAAAAACATATGATTTAATTTTAGCATTTACTCTCCCAGTGTCATGGCAAAGCATGCTGGGAAATAGAAATCCCTGCCCAGTTTCAGTTAAATTTAAGTTTGTCTAAATTAGAAGAAACAAGTTCATAAAACTCAAAACAATGGAACAATTCAGATTACTTCAAATGTGTCAGTTTTGTGAACTTTTTTTCTTTTTGTGAAAAGAAAAAGTTCTAAATACTCATAAATGTTAATATGATTGAAAACATTAGTTTCATTTTTTTGCCCCGCCCTCACACCAATAAACACATCAGAGACGAGCTGAGACGATATTTTGATTAAGGATTAAAAGGGAACATACACTCACCTAAAGGATTATTAGGAACACCATACTAATACTGTGTTCGACCCCCTTTCGCCTTCAGAACTGCCTTAGTTCTACGTGGCATTGATTCAACAAGGTGCTGAAAGCATTCTTTAGAAATGTTGGCCCATATTGATAGGATAGCATCTTGCAGTTGATGGAGATTTGTGGGATGCACATCCAGGGCACGAAGCTCCCGTTCCACCAGATCCCAAATCTATTGGGTTGAGATCTGGTGACTGTGGGGGCCATTTTAGTACAGTGAACTCATTGTCATGTTCAAGAAACCAATTTGAAATGATTCGAGCTTTGTGACATGGTGCATTATCCTGCTGGAAGTAGCCATCAGAGAATGGGTACATGGTGGTCATAAAGGCATGGACATGGTCAGAAACAATGCTCAGGTAGGCCGTGGCATTTAAACGATGCCCAATTGGCACTAAGGGGCCTAAAGTGTGCCAAGAAAACATCCCCCACAGCATTACACCACCACCACCACCAGCCTGCACAGTGGTAACAAGGCATGATGGATCCATGTTCTCATTCTGTTTACGCCAAATTCTGACTCTACCATCTGAATGTCTCAACAGAAATCGAGACTCATCAGACAAGGCAACAGTTTTCCAGTCTTCAACTGTCCAATTTTGGTGAGCTCGTGCAAATTGTAGCCTCTTTTTCCTATTTGTAGTGGAGATGAGTGGTACCCGATGGGGTCTTCTGCTGTTGTAGCCCATCCGCCTCAAGGTTGTGCATGCTGTGGCTTCACAAATGCTTTGCTGCATACCTCGGTTGTAACGAGTGGTTATTTCAGTCAAAGTTGCTCTTCTATCAGCTTGAATCAGTCTGCCCATTCTCCTCTGACCTCTAGCATCAACAAGGCATTTTCGCCCACAGGACTGCCGTAATACTGGATGTTTTTCCTTTTCACACCATTCTTTGTAAACCCTAGAAATGGTTGTGCATGAAAATCCCAGTAACTGAGCAGATTGTGAAATACTCAGACCGGCCCGTCTGGCACCAACAACCATGCCACGCTCAAAATTGCTTAAATCACCTTTCTTTCCCATTCTGACATTCAGTTTGGAGTTCAGGAGATTGTCTTGACCAGGACCACACCCCTAAATGCATTGAAGCAACTGCCATGTGATTGGTTGATTAGATAATCACATTAATGAGAAATTGAACAGGTGTTCCTAATAATCCTTTAGGTGAGTGTATATAAATATGTTATAAAATATGTTAAAAAACAATGATGTGCATGGATAAATAATTAAAAATAAACACTGCAATATTCCCAAAAAAAGAAAAGAAAAAAAAAAAAAAGAATGGTCAATTTTTCCCCATTGGGATGGTGCATACATACACATAGACCCATAGGTGTGTAACATCTTTTGAGATTTAGTCCTTCAAGAGTTTGATTTGATCCATCTCAGAAACTCCCACGTTCACATTAACTAATGATTTTAACCTAGAGGAAGAGGAGCAAACTACTCATTAAATTATTATTAGCATAAGAACATTACTATCATTACATGCGAGCCAGATAATGGCTTTATTGCTTTGAGATGCTTGCTTGTCTTTCCTGCTTTTGTCACTGATTAAATTCCCCTGCCTCCAGGGGGTCTGCGTGTGGATAAGACCATAAAACCATATATTGATTCCCCACAATGTGGAATTTTAGACGGAATTGTGAATTTAATGTGAAATATAATCAGTGAAACAAAAGAGGCTTGTTCCATCTTGCAGCTGAAAGGTGATTTTAATGTGTAAATGATTTCCTATTGAGCGCCATACAACTCAAGGATAGGAGAACAGTGCCCCCTGTTGGCCAATAAGCACACCTCCTGTTTTACTCAACACACAGGTTCAGATTAGCATAACATCACTCTACTCTTACTATTTCTGCAGTATATTGTATGCATGTCATGCATAGTACCTGCATTTTCTTTATGCACAGAATACCAGGATGACCAACAATATTTGTGATATATACGGCAAAACACACTGCATGGAATACTGCCTCCCACAATGCAATGCACTTGATTTGGCTTTCCATTTCTAGTGTGATAATGAACAGGACAGTAATATTATAGCATATCGTTTATGGCTTATTTATTTGGTCTGCCAGCATTTTAACAAAAGAATTTGGTTATAAATGCTAAATGTAAATACAGTTATTTAGCATATATTTATTTGTGAGATTACACATGTATGAGTATTATTGAGGCATAATACATAATACTTAAAAAAATACATATAGGATGCACACTGCTGTTAAAATGCTTATGTTTTTGAAGAATCCTTATGCTCATGCACCAAGGCTGCATTTATTTGATAAAAATACAGTAAAAACTGTAATATTGTGAAATATTACATTTTCAAATAACAGTTTTCTATTTGTATATATTTTAAAAAGTAATGTATTCCTGTGGTCAAAGCTGTATTTTCAGCATCATTCCTCCAGTCTTCAGTGTCACATGATCCTTCAGAAATCATTCTGATGTGAGGATCTGCTGCTCAAGAAACATTTTTGATTATTATCAATGTTGAAAACATTTGTGGAAACTCTGACATTTTGTTTTAGGATTATTTGAAAATATAAACAGCATTTATTTGAAATGTCTTGTTACTTTTGATCAATTTAATGCTTCCTAGATAAATAAAAGTGTTTATTTGTTTAAAAAAAAGAACATCTTATTGACCCCAAGTGTACACACCCGATTCCAAAAAAGTCGGGACACTGTACAAATTGTGAATAAAAAAGGAATGCAATAATTTACAAATCTCATAAACTTATATTCTATTCACAATAGAAT
The DNA here is from genome assembly GCA_018749465.1 of Paracanthobrama guichenoti. NCBI lineage: Eukaryota > Metazoa > Chordata > Actinopteri > Cypriniformes > Gobionidae > Paracanthobrama > Paracanthobrama guichenoti. The sequence goes on from JAGHMJ010002610.1 coordinate 154,605, forward strand.
ATAGATAACATATCAAATGTTGAAAGTGAGACATTTTGAAATATCATGCCAAATATTGGCTCATTTTGGATTTCATGAGAGCTACACATTCCAAAAAAGTTGGGACAGGCAGCAATAAGAGGCCGGAAAAGTTAAATGTACATATAAGGAACAGCTGGAGGACCAATTTGCAACTTATTAGGTCAATTGGCAACATGATTGGGTATAAAAAGAGCCTCTCAGAGTGGCAGTGTCTCTCAGAAGTCAAGATGGGCAGAGGATCACCAATTCCCCCAATGCTGCGGCCAAAAATACTGGAGCAATATCAGAAAGGAGTTTCTCAGAGAAAAACTGCAAAGAGTTTGAAGTTCTCATCAGCTACAGTGCATAATATCATCCAAAGATTCAGAGAATCTGGAACAATCTCTGTGCGTAAGGGTCAAGGCCGGAAAACCATACTGGATGCCCGTGATCTTCGGCCCTTAGACGGCACTGCATCACATACAGGAATGCTACTGTAATGGAAATCACAACATGGGCTCAGGAATACTTCCAGAAAACATTGTCGGTGAACACAATCCACCGTGCCATTCGCCGTTGCCGGCTAAAACTCTATAGGTCAAAAAAGAAGCCATATCTAAACATGACCCAGAAGCGCAGGCGTTTTCTCTGGGCCAAGGCTCATTTAAAATGGACTGTGGCAAAGTGGAAAACTGTTCTGTGGTCAGACCAATCAAAATTTGAAGTTCTTTTTGGAAAACTGGGACGCCATGTCATCCGGACTAAAGAGGACAAGGACAACCCAAGTTGTTCTCAGCGCTCAGTTCAGAAGCCTGCATCTCTGATGGGATGGGGTTGCATGAGTGCGTGTGGCATGGGCAGCTTACACATCTGGAAAGGCACCATCAATGCTGAAAGGTATATCCAAGTTCTAGAACAACATATGCTCCCATCCAGACGTCGTCTCTTTCAGGGAAGACCGTGCATTTTCCAACATGACAATGCCAGACCACATACTGCATCAATTACAACATCATGGCTGCGTAGAAGAAGGATCCGGGTACTGAATGGCCAGCCTGCAGTCCAGATCTTTCACCCATAGAAAACATTTGGCGCATCATAAAGAGGAAGATGCGACAAAGAAGACCTAAGACAGTTGAGCAACTAGAAGCCTGTATTAGACAAGAATGGGACAACATTCCTATTCCTAAACTTGAGCAGCTTGTCTCCTCAGTCCCCAGACGTTTGCAGACTGTTATAAAAAGAAGAGGGGATGCCACACAGTGGGAAACATGGCCTTGTCCCAACTTTTTTGAGATGTGTTGATGCCATGAAACTTAAAATCAACTTATTTTTCCCTTAAAATGATACATTTTCTCAGTTTAAACATTTGATATGTCATCTATGTTGTATTCTGAATGAAATATTGAAATTTGAAACTTCCACATCATTGCATTCTGTTTTTATGCACAGTTTGTACAGTGTCCCAACTTTTTTGGAATCGGGTTTGCAGTTACAGTATGTCCTATTTACAAACAATATTGTACTGTGTGATACACACTGTGTACTGCCATAGCATTACAGCAAGAATTACTTCAATAAAATAAAGTAAAATAGTTTGACATTTGTCATAGCATTTAAATGATGAGTCAATACAGAGAACAAATCAGATAATCACACTAAAAATAGAAGGTCAACTTGAGCGCATTGCATTGTGGGATGTAGTAATCTATACCAGATTCTCAAACACTCGCAGCTAAAAATACAACAAAAAATGTGCTTCTGAGAACATCAGTGAGTGATGGCTTAACCGAATCAGTGAATTGTTTCTTTCTTTTGACCGGTTCATTGAAACAAACTGTATCACATTTCTCAGCACTAACCAAGTGTTCTTCATCGATTTGTAACACACACTAAAAACAATAGCTGAATGTTTTCTGCATCACATGAAGGAGCAGGATCTCTAAAATCCCTCCTGTCGAAACTCAGTGTAATGACTGGATGTCTGTCCTCAGCGACACGCTCGCTAACCTCTGTCCTGCTGCGCCTCAGTAATGCTGCCACGCACATGCTGACCATCCATGTCAAAAATACTTTTCCTCACAATTCCCTGCTGTGTGTGCGTAAGATTATTCTTTGATTGCGGACAGAACAAGGAAATGTTATTGAATGGTACTTTTATTCAGAAAAAAAATCAATACAGCTACTGTCCAAGATGTGGGGCATTGCACAGTGGCTGCAAGTTTCTGTAAGAAAAAAAAGTTATTGCATTAATAGACACTGAAAATTGTAATACATATAATAATCATGTTTGCTACATTCTAAAAGATGTCTTTGCCACACAAAAGTCTTCATTACAACCAAGCAGAAATGCATTTACCAAACCATTTCAAATTATTATTTGCTTACATTTTATATGGATATTAATATTTAATTTCACTGCAGTACCATATTTTAAATGCTAGATGTACTTTTTGATAGGCAACGCTTTATTTTACAGTGTCCTTACATATGTTACATGTACTTACCATAGTAATAACAGTAAATTATGCATAATTACATGCAACTAACCCTCAACCGAACCCTAATCCTAAACCTAATCCTGGGAACCGGTTTCAAAAAATATTGGTTTCATGCTCCCAGAATGCCGGATCCATGCGAAACGCCAATACGATACAAAATTTTAACGTATACAGCTAGGCGCGTCTCCGTGTGGACGGGGCCTAAAATAGCTAACAGAAACAAGATGATTAACTAGACACAGCTGAGACAAATTAACTAATGAAGGTAGCTATGGAAACAGACAAGAGGCGGGAAAACTGAGACAAAGGAACATGTGATGACTGAAAACCAAAACAAACAGAACATGACTGTGGCAATAGTAAGCACATGTAGTTAATTAAAATTACTCAATACTTAAATATATAATTACACTGTAACAATGACACCGTGTTACAACAAAGTGTAACCTTTTAATAAATCCAAACTAACAAGTTATCATTATTAACATTAGTTAATGCAGTATCATGCGTGAACTAACAATAAACACTTTTTTTTTTTTTTTTTACAGAATTTATTAATTTAGGTTAGTGACAATAAAATAACACTATGCATTGCTAATTCATGTTTGTTCATTAAACAGGTAACATTTTAAGTGTATAAGAAGTTCATATCTAAATGTAACCTACAGTTTATTATTTCGTCATACCTAATGCATTAATTAATGTTTACAAAATCATCTTTACTGTATTATTAATATTAAATATAAATTACTTTATGAAACAGCAGAGAGAGAGAGAAACAGAGAGAGAGAGAGAGAGAGAGAGATCACTGGTGGGCAGCTGATTTCAGGCCCGTTCACACCAAGAACGATAACTATAAAGATAATTACAATGATAACTATATTAAAGTCCCAGTGAACCGGAAGCAGCAAGTGAGTTTTCTGCAGTACTGTGATGTATTTCCAAGTGAAACAGAATATTGAACAGAGGGCAGTGTTTTACTGTTTAGGCCAGCGCTCGTCCTCTCCATCTCTCACTCATAGCAGACTAACGGTTGGAGGGGAGTGGCACAAAGGACAAATCATACATCACAGCGAGTAAAACCAAAGGATAATGTGCAGCAAAAGATTGTTGAGCTTCACAAAATAGAAAGTGACTGTAAGACTCTAAGAAAATTTCCACCATCAGGGCAATAATTAAGAAGTTCCAATCAACTAAAGATGTTACGAATCTGCCTGGAAGAGGACGTGTGTCTATATTGTCCTAATGCACGAAGGCTAAAGACTCTCTCAGCTGGAGAATTGCAGAAATTAGTTGAGTCTTGGGGTCAGAAAGCCTAAAAAAAAACAGTCCCTACATCACCACATGTTGTTTGGAAGGGTTTCAAGAAACATCCTCCTCACTCATCCATAAACAAACTCCATATTCAGTTGTCAGACAAGACTGTAACTTCAAAAGAGACCAAAAAAAAAAATAGCTTTTTGGCAGCAAACCCACCAAATGCAAACAGGGATAAAAATTACCCCATGTCCACGATTAAATATACTGCTGGATCTTTAATGTTGTGGGCCTATTTTTTTGCTGGAGGTCCTAGACATCAGATACATGGCATCATGGATTCCATGTAATACCAACAGATAAAAAAAATCAAAACCTGACGGCCTCTGCTAGAACTCTTATAATGGGCCGTGGTTGGATCTTCCATCAGGACAATGATCCAAAACAAACATCAAAATCAAGACAATCAACACCGAGCACAAAATGAAGCTTCCCAGTCCCCTGACCTGAACCCTACAGAAAATGAGTGGGCTGAACTGAAGAGAAGAAGCACCTACATGGATCTGGGAATCTGAAGGATCTGGAGAGATTCTGTATGAAGAAATGGTCTCTGATCTCTTGTCAGGTGTTCTCCAAACTCATCAGGCATTATAGGAGAAGACTCAGAGCTGTTATCTTGGGAAAAGACTTTGCAGTAATTGGGTGCCATTAATTGTGGCCAACATGAACAAGAGAAAAACATTTATTTCATAAAGATATTTTTCCCCCACTTTCAATTGTTTTACTTCAATGAAAGGTTAGAATTTTGTGAATTTTTTGAATGAAAAATCAAAAGGATAAACAATGCAGATTTATTTTCACAGCCATCTTTGATCATATTTACCAAGGGTGCCAATATTAGTGGAGGGCACTGTAGTTCTGTTAAGTGCGTGCTGCAGTTTTGTCGTGTGCAGCTTTAAATGCTAGAGCTCTTTAAAGCAGGATGGATTCTGATTGGCTGTCAACGTTTTTATTGTTCATCGGCTGGAAAAAAAAAAAAAAAAAAAAAAATCACTCTCTCGTCCAACGATATGATTTCTCCTTGCCGTTATCATTATGTGATGTGGACTCTGCTTTCTCTTACATTTAGACCTTTTTTTTTTCTTTTCTTTATCGTTATAGTTATCGTCCTTGGTGTGAACTGGCCTTTACTCCTCAATTAGCCTACTTGTGGGATCATAAGACTTCTTAGTAGGCCTATAACTATAGCCTGCTATTCAAAATATTACTTATTTAACACTCTTAAAGTGTCTTTTTTTTTTTTTTTTTTTTTTTTTTTTTCAGAGATGCCATAGGAGAACCATTTTCAAAAGAACCTTTTCCACTTTAAAGAAACTTTTTTGCAATGGAAATGTTTCATGGATGTTCTTCATGGAACCATAGATGCCAATAAAGAACCTTTATTTTTAAGGGTGTGCTCTTCGAAAAGAGACATTTCTGTATTTTTAGGTGTGTATATTCAGGAAGAACAAAGTCTGTTCAAGGGGACAAAGTAAGTTTTGTGTGTGTGTTTTGAAGTTAATCTGAATAAAACAAACTTTGGGGGGCAAAGATAAACACCATTACAAGGTTGGCTTTGATTATGCTGTGTGTGTGTGTGTGTGTGTGTGTGTGTGTGTGTGTGTGTGTGTGTGTGTGTGTGTGTGTGTGTGTGTGTGTGTGTGTGTGTGTGTGTGTGTGTGTGTGTGTGTGTGTGTGTGTGTGTGTGTGTGTGTGTGTGTGTGTGTGTGTGTGCGCCCTACTGCAGGGTCAAACACACACATAGATTAATTTATTCAAAAGCCATATTAACAAAATCTCTGCTGAGTTAAAGGTGCCCTTGTAACCGGGTTTACAGGGACGTTCTCCCTGCAATAAATCACTCCAAAAACATCCATAGTCTAAAGACAGTTATCAGCAAGATAAATCTGCCGCCATTGAAAACTTTGGGTCATATTTCATCAGAGGCAATTGGCAGCTCAAACCACAGGGAAACAAACTTGTTTAGCGGAACATATCTGATTTCGTTCATCGGACATTGCTTATTTTCTCTCCTTCCCAATCTCTCGCTTTCCACTCTTTTCTTATCATCAGTAAATCATTGGTAATGATGCTCCTGTGCAATTTCCTAGAATTTCTCTCACTATTACACCTCACTTGAATACTAACACGTTCATTTAAATATTCATCACTTCCATCTTTCTGCTTAAATGTCTCTCTTCCTCTCTCACTTGTTTCATTGATTGACATTCAGATGCAGACCAGGGCTGGTTGGAACAATTTTCTTTCTTTGATGAATATCTCTCATAAACCCAACTAGGTGCAAAATAAACCTTAATGTATTAGTTAAGGTATCATTTACTCACCATCATGCTGTGACTTTATTTCGTGGAGCTCAAAAGGAGTTATTTCGCAGACTGTCCAAGCTGCTCTTTTCCATCCCGTGAAAGTGAATAGTCACCACAGTTGTAGGACAAAATTTTCAAGGCAAGATTAAGTTGGCTTAATTTATGCTAGCAATACATTCCATAGTTGTGCATAATTATACATTTCCTTACAAAATAATGTTGAAGAATAATGTTGTATCATTTACATCTGTCTAGAACAATTCTGATGCTCTAAAATTTGGAAAAGAATTATAATGAAGAATGAGTTGATGTTTCCTAACTTTTATTTGATACTGTATATGTTTTCTGTTCAGATTCAGATTGCATCACATAATTTAATCCATTTTATTGCATTTTAAACACAATGCGTGTTTTGACAGCCTGATTACTATATCTCCATTAGTAAAATGCATTTTTAGTCCAATGACAAGGTTCTTTATTATCATTGATGGTTCCATGAAAAACTTTTAACATCCATGGAAACTTTCAATTGCACAAAATGCTCTTTATAGAGGAAAAGTGTTCTTAAAGGGATTATTAAAGGGATAGTTCACCCAAAAATGAAAATTAGCCCATGATTTACTCACCCTCAAGTCATCCTTGGTGTATATGACATTCTTCTTTCAGGAAAATACAATCTAATTTATTTTAAAAAAGTCCTGGTTCTTCCAAGCTTTATAATGGCAGTGAATTGTTGCCTCGTTTATGAAGTCCATAAAAGTGCATCTATCCATCATAAAACTGCATTGGTGCCGGTATGGGTTTAATAAAGGCCTTCTGATGCCAAGTGGCATGTTTGTGTAAGAAAAATATCCATATTTAAAACTTTATAGACTAAAATAACTAACTTCCGGCGGAAAGCCGTACGCAATTCGACTTTGACTTTTCTTCAAGTACGCCCTGTATGAAGTCATAAAGGGTGGAATTCCTTGTATGGACACTTCTCCCGGATGAGTGTGTGCACGTCAACCAGAGCGAGAGCAAGAGCACGGCCATCAACGAGCTTCGTTCGGGTTGCGGCAGCCGTCGGCAGCGCTGTCGTTTAGACCACGGAATCAACAACGTCACTAAAGAAGTGTGTTTTTGGTTGAGGGAAAGATAACCTTGTTCAGCTTCGCAAATAACCCAGCATTAAGGAAACAGTGGATGCAGTTTGTTTTTCCGGAGCAGCAACGGAGTTCTGCAAGTGTGTTTGTTTGTTCCCAGTCATGAGTCGAAACCGCAGGCGGTGAGTGAAACTGCATCAAATGTGTGTGTTCTGTTGGCAATCGGTGTGTAAATGCATATAATGTCAACAACACGAACGTATAGTGAATAGAAAGTTATCCAGGGATAATGCCATGATGTATTGTTTGTGTGTATGTGTGTGTGTGCTCACTGCTCATGACTCTTTAACTCCGCCTACTGTACACCTTCACGAGTTCGGCTAATTTTGGAAAGGATCGATACAGCGTATCGATCTTTTATAAATATGATAAAACTAAAGATATGAAGGATGCAGTACTACTCTAGGTTCTCAAGATTAAAATGAGACTGGCAGAAACTGTATGTGTTATGTACCCTTAAAGCTGCAATCACACTACCAGTGCAGGGAGACACGATCCCATTAATTTCAATAGAGAGCTGGCGATTTCCGGTGACACGAGTGACAGTGAATGTTGACGACAAGATGAGTAGCATCTGCCAGCAAACCCGGAGGCTGCATTTACAGGACCGCAGTTCTAGGACCCCAGCAATGATTAAGTTTAATTGATATATTGTCTTAACCAACCCCTACCCATTGGTAATAGTAACCCTGCTGAAATATTTAAACTAATTTAAGTAATTATGTTTAAAATGGCCACGCACGTGATCTGTCAAAGCAAGATGGAGGAGAAATGCTGTGCTGACTCTGAGCCTGAATGGTTTTGTGCATAGACTAGAGCTTGCGCTTCATTATTTATCTTGCAGGGTATTCATGTAAAAAAAAAATTGTGCAGCTTGGTTTAATTGTGACCCACAGTGGGACCCCACCTCTGTTGAAATGCAGAGAAGAGACCAGAGGACCCCTTGAGGTCAGGTTTAGTTATGGAATCAGTGGCCTCAGCTCACCAAAGCAAACAATGCAAATATATGCCATGATGCTGCCTGATACGAAATGCTGTATGTATTTTGAAACAGTTCCATGTTGTTGGTTTTGCCATAGGCCTGAACAGTATACAAATATTAAAGGGTATTTTAAACATCATTAAACCGATACATTTTTGAAAGTTGAAAGCTCAAATGCATGCAGTCCACCAGAGTGGACATGTGAATAACTTCCAGAAAAATGCATGTAAAAAAACAAATGCCTGGAGGAAAATAAAACCGGGGGGTTGGAATCCTGACTCAGGTTGTCATAATTCATGCATCAGAGGGTTAAAAGTATATGCATATTAGGTCAGATTTGCTTATTTGCGTGCTTCGTTAGTAAATTCAGTGCAAATGTCAGTCACCCGGCAGGAACTCTTGAATTTGCAGGTGCTGTATAAAGTATAAAGCCACATACAGCCCTAAATAACTCTGTCAAAATGATCAGAGAGAAACGAGGAGACAAGAGACAGTGTGTCTGGGACTGTGTAGGTGTTATAGGCAGACGAGGAGAGACAGCATGCAGGTAAAAATTATAATGACAGCGAAACGCATCTGAATCATCCGCCAAATCAATCTGAAAATCACACCCATTCTGTCTCCGTCTCTTTTCCTCCCACACATGCATACAAAATACGGTCTTCACAATGAGGCGCATGCACATGCAAGATCCCACTTTTACAATGAAACAGACACAAGTCTCAGACATATAAACTTCTTAGATGATAAAACAATAGATCCATTAGGGCAAAAACACCTGCGGTTACTCTGATAAGACAACAGTTTGAATTAAAATGATGAAGATAAGTGAAGTTAGTTCTGAGTAAAGGATTTAGAAAAGCATTCAGAAACTCCAAACATACAATAAAACATAGCAAACCACCTAATTATTTTCTGGAATTTCTAATACAGCCAGTCTGCCTTGATTCTCACACTAGTAAACAGCGCCACCATGTGTCCAAAGGCTGCTGCAATATTCACACAAAACAATCCAAACAAACACCTGCTAAACCTTATTCATAATGATTGTAATAAATAAAAATAATTCATTCAGCCTCATTGCATTCTCATCCCCATGGTCAATTAACTCTCAGGAATTAACAATTTAAGAGAATTTATTATGAATTTGACTGTTAGCAGTGTGAATGAAAATATAATTGAATTAGTTGAAATACACAACATAAGCAGGTATGAAAAGGGGGATGATACAGATCATATATATATATATATATATATATATATATATATATATATATATATATATATATATATATGTTTATTTAAAGGAAGGGGAGCCAAAAGTAACCTATTTGGCGTTACTCACCTGGTGAATAATAAAAAACCTCCTCATTGCTTCTACAACATTTCAAATCTCTCAGTTCTCACCATCTCAGGATAAGCCAAACCAATGTTGATTCTCGTTTTACTACGAGCTCTATGCTGTTGTCTTGGAGGTTGGAGATTCAGCTGCTCCATGTCAACCTTTCTCGCTCGCTGTGACAACTAAACAACCTATGCCACTCCCACACAGCATAAATGCATCAAAGTAGCCTTTTCTCTATTTACGGACATGACGAGACATGTACATGCGAGTGACGTACGCGCAATTTCCCGCGAAAACCACCCCTACAGGTCTAAAATGTGAACGCTCATATTAGGCTCACAATAGTGAATATTAGGGTAACTAACCACATATTTTGGAAGAAAGCTTTATAATGTATCGGTTACATTTTGTTAGTTTTGAACATTTTTTTTTTTTTTTTTTTTTTTTTACATAATACAACTGAAATAAAATAAAATATAAATATTAGATGAAAACCCTAAACTTATTTTAATTAGATGCAAATTGCCATTTAAAGTTGAAGCACTAAAATGACTTACTGAAAATAAATAAAACCTGAAACTGAACCTGAAATTAAAAAAAAAAAAATTATTAAAACGAAATTATACTCTATAAAAAATACCTAACAAAAATAAGCACATCAAATTATTAAAAATAATGAAATACTTATTAAAATGAAAAATTATAAATAGTAGCATATATAAATAATAGGCTACTCTGAAATATAAGAAACAAACTGAAGCCTCAACTTCAGTGTAAGTGGATTTAAAAAGAGAATAATCTAAACTGACTGTAGTCACATGATCACAAGACTAGCATGTGATTATTCAGATTTATTAAACATAAATAAGAGTTCAGTGTAAAGCTATGGGGAACAGTGGTTCATGTCTCTCTGATGGCTGAGCAGAAGTGAGCTCGAGCTGGTGAAGTGTGAAATATAGAACGAGCAAAAGGTAAGAGTGAGAAATGAAAATGTTGAAGATGTTCTGCAGGACTGAAGTTACTGATCCACAAAATATAGGCTACAACATCATCTCATGGACCATTTATCTGATCTGCCTGCCCAATTCTAATGAGAATAATGCTGAGATCATTTGGTTACTAAAACAATTAAATTAAGATTATAAACATAATACAGAGTCATGAGTCTCAGTGATATACTAGAGTCTACAAAGCATAATAGACATATTGACTGGTAAAGTAATCATGACCATGAATAAAATAGCCAAAATACACTCACCTAAAGGATTATTAGGAACACCTGTTCAATTTCTCATTAATGCAATTATCTAATCAACCAATCACATGGCAGTTGCTTCAAAGCATTTAGGGGTGTGGTCCTGGTCAAGACAATCTCCTGAACTCCAAACTGAATGTCAGAATGGGAAAGAAAGGTGATTTAAGCAATTTTGAGCGTGGCACAGTTGTTGGTGCCAGACGGGCCGGTCTGAGTATTTCACAATCTGCTCAGTTACTGGGATTTTCACGCACAACCATTTCTAGGGTTTACAAAGAATGGTGTGAAAAGGTAAAAACATCCAGTGTGCGGCAGTCCTATGGGCGAAAATGCCTTGTTGATGCTAGAGGTCAGAGGAGAATGGGCCGACTGATTCAAGCTGATAGAAGAGCAACTTTGACTGAAATAACCACTCGTTACAACCGAGGTATGCAGCAAAGCATTTGTGAAGCCACAACACGCACAACCTTGAGGATGGGCTACAACAGCAGAAGACCCCACCGGGTACCACTCATCTCCACTACAAATAGGAAAAAGAGGCTACAATTTGCACAAGGTCACCAAAATTGGACATTTGAAGGTAGACAGTTGAAGGAGACATTCAGATGGTAGAGTCAGAATTTGGCGTAAACAGAATGAGAACATGGATCCATCATGCCTTGTTACTACTGTGCAGGCTGGTGGTGGTGGTGTAATGGTGTGGGGGATGTTTTCTTGGCACACTTTAGGCCCCTTAGTGCCAATTGGGTATCTTTTTAATTCCACGGCCTACCTGAGCATTGTTTCTGACCATGTCCATCCCTTTATGACCACCATGTACCCATTCTCTGATGGCTACTTCCAGCAGGATACAAAGTCACAAAGCTCGAATCATTTCAAATTGGTTTCTTGAACATGACAATGAGTTCACTGTACTAAAATGGCCCCCACAGTCACCAGATCTCAACCCAATAGAGCATCTTTGGGATGTGGTGGAACGGGAGCTTCGTGCCCTGGATGTGCATCCCACAAATCTCCATCAACTGCAAGATGCTATCCTATCAATATGGGCCAACATTTCTAAAGAATGCTTTCAGCACCTTGTTGAATCAATGCCACGTAGAATTAAGGCAGTTCTGAAGGCGAAAGGGGTCAAACACAGTATTAGTATGGTGTTCCTAATAATCCTTTAGGTGAGTGTATGGTCACCATGAATCAAAATGGACAATTTTTTTTATTTTTATTTTTTTATTTTTATGGAATATTGAGATTTATCCCTCTTAATTTTTAATCAAAATAACTTCCCCCTCCTTATTGCAGTGACATCTCTTCTCTGATGACGTGTTTACTGGTGTGAGGGCGGGGCAACCTGTCACTCCCCCTCGAGATTAAGATTAAAGTATTTTGTCAACCTGACAAACGACAAACGGCAGCCGGACGACAGCCGCACACACATAATAAAGCGTAAACAAAACAATGTTAGGTTTTTGCCCCTTCGTGCCTCATCCCAGTTTTCTGCATTGGCAATTGAATGAACAGATACTCAGCGCTGAGGGAGAGTGTAACATCTCATTTTAATTGATGTAGGATTGATAGTTATATACAAAATAAAAGGGGTGTAGAAAAGGTTTAACCAATGAGAGAGAGAGTACATCATATATCTCAGGTTATAGGAATGTGATGCATATAGAAAAACAAGTCTAAATATGGTAAATATCTCCTTGTCCACCATCCAGGCTCTCCTTGAGCTCCTGAAGACCCTTCAATATAAACAGAAACCCTTAGCAGAAACCTATTCCTTATAGGGACTGGTCCCATATGTTAAACATAGGAACATAGAGAATACAGCTCCCACATACAGAGAAAACCTTCTGTCCCATTTCTTTCAATGCTGAGACCAACATAAAATCTATCAAACAACATGAAGTCCAGGCCTGGTCCTCTCTCGTCCTTCACTGTCGCCGCTCCTCCGTGAGAGATATGAGACTGGTGTGACGCGCAGCTGGCTCTCATCATCAATCCCGCACCAGCCTCAAATACTCGAATACTAGTAATTGAATACAATATAATGAAGGTTTTCACAATGCCTGCCATTTACACTTATTTATTTTGCAGATGCTTTTATCCAAAGCTATACTTACAAATGATGAATACAGCAAGCGATTCACTGTGAAGAGGCAAACAGCCTTTCAGTCAACCACTGTCAAATAAAAACTAGTTTCCACACTTTTGAATAGTCCCTAAATCTATGCATTTTTTTTTTTTTTTGTCTGGATAACCAACTTTATGGGATGCTTTTCCCATGTATACCCTCCTAAGACCCAGGAAAACAAAGTCTTTTGAATTTAGTATTTTTTCATGTCATTACATTGGAGCATAAGAAACAAATGGAAATTTCTTCTTTTTTTTTATTTTTAATTTTTTTATTCATGTTATGCTATGTCCTCGTAAGTGGACACCATATTAAAAAAATAAAATTACATGAAATGACATTACATATAGGCAAAAACAATGGACTTTTTCTTTCCCTATTCACTTGCTGTGTCTCCCAAAATGCCAGATAATCATGCTCCTCTATTGAGGGCCTGTATGAAATCAATCCCCTGTTTTGTAACTGAAAGTCACATTTTGATTAGAAACCTCATAACATTTTCCTGAGATGATTCATAACAGACAATTTGAAAATGAGTTAGATTTAAATGATAATTACAAAACATCATATTTCCATACTGAGTGCTAAATTTGATCATTCAGTCATTTTTTAAAGACCAAGGAGAAGTTGTTGTCCTGGTGAAACCTCAAAACAAATGGTATCTCTGAAAAGTGCTCTTTACGGGACATCCAGACTTAAAATAGTGGCATGTATGGTGTCAGAAATTCACTAAAATGTAGTGAGGCAGTGACCAGTATCCTCCCAGGAGGATACTGGACACCTGTTGTTGGCTGCTTTTTCTTCATCATTCAGTAAATTAAAAAAAAAATGTTTTGAAAAGAAATTCATATGCACTCACAATGTACATATGGCCACATCATTCATTTCACCACACAGATTCAGTCTGCTCTGCAAGTACTGTGTCTTTAAGTGATTTCTGGAGGTAAGTCGAAAGGCAGAAGGGGTGCACGAGACAGCTGCGCGCGCCGCTCCCGTATGTGGACACTCCAAAAAAAAATGTGTTAAGAATTAAAAAAGGTGGCTCTGTTACACTGGAAGATCAACGCAACAGCTGTTCATCAGTCGTAAGGTGAGTCTCATCCCGTTATCTGTCGCTTGTATGCAGCGGGCTGTTACTACTGTGATGTTTTACGATAGAGAGACACAATACAAAGAGGGTTTTGCAAAAATGAACCGGCGAGAAGTGAAGAGGCCCCGCGAGCGTCTCATCGCATACATCTCCAGGCGAACTTTAGCTTTCCTCCTTCCCTTTCTTTGCTACATTTTAGGGGGGCTATGTTATTAATAGTCCAATTTGGACGAACGACTCCCGAACTTCCTCCTAACAGACCTTCTTTTGACACTGAACGAGTGTAAACACGGCCGGAGACACCGTGGCCGCCAGGCGGAAGACGCTGGTTCCTCTACGGTGTCTGTTAGCTCCGCTCCCCGGTCTCGGGTGCAGGCAGAGCCGCGAGATGCGCGGAGGGACAGCGCGGTGAGACGGAGCTCTGAAGGCGGGTTAAAAACACATAAACACTACACGTTTCTCGCACGGAAGTGCGAAACAGATACAATGTCTCTACTTGGCTGGAGTTTCATTGTAACACCACAGTGGAGGGAGGTATTTTGTCATAACTTGCGAGAGTTTATTGTCTCGGGAGATGAAGCCGTTGAAGGCGGCGGAGGGGCCTCGGCTATTGCGCTGCTCGGTATCGTTGTAGCCTAGCACCTATAAAATTAGGTGTTTAATGTTGCCATCTTAGCGATTCTGGTTCATTCGTGGCTCTTTCAGTAACTAGGCTAAGTTAGCTACTTTAGACTAATAAACATTTAAAAATAAGAAATCTTATTATTTCCCCTCAAATGTAACAAAGCACAAATTCATTAGCTACACAGTAATTGTTATGAGACGTTAAATATTAAATTGTTTTAGCTATAAAATAAAAACAAACTAAACATAAAACACATTTCCTCCACTCATTTGTACCCAAATGCCACTGAATAAACCCTTTTTGGTGATAACGTTATGATATGAACCACTAGTCAGTAAGCTTTAAGTACAGCATAACACACTGACAGTTCTTGGCCCCTTTCGAGAAGTAACAGAAGTAATAATTTACTGCTCTATTAGTCAGATTCATTCAGCAACCGCTCCAGCTGATTCATAAATCTTCACTCGGCACTCGATGCTTCGCGCTGTTGTTGATTCACTGAAATGAACCGGTGCTCTGTCGATTTGTCCTGCCTTGTCAGATTTTGCTACCTCCAATTAAAACAGTAGGGAGCACAATTAGACAGCAAAAAATGCCACCCATCAGGTAGTACTTCCAGCATCATATTCATGTGATTTGAGGCTTTATTAATATCCATACCTTCCCCTACCCTTAAAGCTATGTAAATATTAAAAAAAAATATTAAAAATATCGATGTAAAATGCCACCCATCAGGTTGTACTTCCAGCATCATATTCATGTGATTTGAGGCTTTATTAATATCATCCCTACCCTAAACCTATGTAAATATTAAAAATATTGATGTAAAATGCCACCCATCAGGTAGTACTTCCAGCATCATATTCATGTGATTTGAGGCTTTATTAATATCCATACCTTCCCCTACCCTAAACCTACCCTTAAAGCTATGTAAATATATAAAAAAAAAAAAATTAAAAATATTGATGTAAAATGCCACCCATCAGGTAGTACTACCAGCATCATATTCATGTTATTTGAGGCTTTATTAATATCCATCCCATGTATACTGATGGATCAAAATCTGAGGACTGTGTATCATCTGCATTTGCAAGAGGACTATCTGTAACGTGTTGAACGTGTTGGGCACGGCACCTGGGGGTAAAACAGAGGTGAGAGAAACGGAGCCAGGAGCATGAGGAGCGACAGAACGAGAGAGGGGAGAGAGGAAAAAAAAAGAAAAATCTGCTCCGGTTCCCGGACACACTGCTGCTCGGTCCTCCGCGAGGAAGAGCCTCTCGGCTGAGCCATGCGATGGCACTGGACGCTTGGTGGACGGCTCGATGAATGAGCTCCCCAAGTCCTTGAAAGCTCCCCTGAATGGCGGACGGCAGCAGGCTTCGGCCGGCGACGACTCCGCTCCCTCTCGGACGGCAGCCACCCCACCTCGACCCAGGGGCACGGCAGCGAGCTCTCCGTCCCACCCCGATCTTCACTTGGTTCAGCACCACTGCCTCGGGCAGCCACTCGCGGTCTTCCTTCATCCGCGCTGCCCGAACTCCTCAGCACCGCGATCCCCCTCAGCAGCGAGGGCTCTCCGACAGCATGTCCCTCCTTCCTCCCGGGTTTTCGGCACCAATGTAACGTGTTGAAGTTCAACGTGTAGCAGGAGGCGGGAACCGGTGAACATTTAAAAACTTTACTCAAAAATAAACAAACATAAATACAATAACGGCGGCAGCCCCTCACGGACGACTGCCGCCTACAAACAAAACAAAAACACAACATAAAGTCCAGGCCTGGTCCTCTGTTGTCACTCGTCCTTTTATGCTCCCGTCACTCCTCCATGAGACGACACCGGTGTGGCGCACAGCTGACGCTCCTCATCATTCGCCACCGGCCTGCTCTCACGGTCCCTCGCCTCGCCACACTATCCATCCCAAACCATAGCTCAATTTTTACAGCAGAGGCAAATGCTATAATTTTGGCATTGGACTACTTAAAGACTATACAGCAGAGAAATGTTCTTATTATAGGTTCATGTCTACAAGCAGTGTCATCCCTTAAAAATGATCACTCAGCACTTGTAATGATTATTTATAAACTGCTTGAACTAGAGGGTCATCAATTTAATATCTGGTTTTGTTGGGTACCTGGACATCAAAGGAGACGAGGAAGCAGACTCTGCAGTTAAAGAGGCAATATCAGCAGAAAATTTGCACAGTACCTCCTATGGATCTAAACAAAATAAGTAATTTCTATATTAATAACAAATGGCAAACAGAATGGGATTTATGTACTATTACAAACTTCATGGAATCAGCCCCAATGTTGGAAGAAGTTTCTATCAAATCTCAAACCGATGGGACCAGATTGTATATACCTGTTGCAGAATAGGTCATTCCAGGATGAGACACGTTTTTAATACTAGGAGAGGGTCTAACAAAATATTCTTTCTGTCAACTCTTTATCATTGAAGCATGTTTTATTAGATTGTGCTGGTTTTAACCCTGTGAGAAACCTTTTTTATTCAGTTAACTCTTTTGAAAGTTTTTAACAAAGTTAAAACAAACATAGGCTAGTTGTAAACACCTGATGTAGTTTTACCATAATTCTTTCTCATAAAAGAAAATAGCCAGAGAAGCTGGTATGGCGTTAAAACCAAACAAACATGAAAGAATCATATAAGTTTATACATGCTTTCTATTTGCTCTTCTATGCACTGAAAGTTCTAGGTTTTTCTTAATGTTCCCATACTTAGTTATTTCTTGCTTTGCATGTGCTGCACTTAATTTGTACCATTTTGTTTTATTAGGATATTTTTATTTATCTATTTACCTTTTGTAGAATTTGAAAGATAATAAAGATATTGTTTGAGAAGTGAGATCGTTGATTGTAGTCCTTGAAAAGTCCTGGAATTTTATTTTACAGTATCTGTATGAACCCTCGTTTAAGCAGATTTAATAAAAAATAAAATAAAATAAAAAAAAATAAAAAAGTAAAATAAAAAATTTATTTTAAAATTCCAAACAAAATGATTTTTATTTAAATAATTTATTTTATTTTTATTTATTTTTACAAATACATAAAACTAATTAAAAAAATATTTGGTAACACTTTAGAATAATGTTCATTAGTTAACTACATTAGTTAATATGAACTAATAATGAGCTGCACTTATAAAGCATTTATTTATCTTTGTTAATGTTAATTTCAACATTTACTAATGCATTATTAAAATCTTGTTAACATTAGTTAATGCACTGAACTAACATGAACAAACCGTGAATAGTGCAGTGCTAATTGACAGCCTTTATTACAGTATAGAAACTATAAAATATATTTTCTGCCTTATTCTGTGGTATGATTTTTACATTTTATAAAATCCATGATGACTTAATGCACAAGTGTTTGTAGTACATAAACCAATCATAAAATTGTTATAAGGAAAATATAGGGAAAAAATTATAGAATACAAATGAGTGTGTATTGTTCAGCAGTGTATTTGATTCCTTTGACAATTAAAAGCAAGAGAAGAAAAAGTAAAACCTGTCAATTAGACAAAGGTCAGAAAAAAACAGGTATTAGAGTAGTTAAAAGTGCCAATTTTACAACTCTCTCTCTGGTCCCTCTTACTGTTAATATTTTTGAAACTTTAAACCTTATAAGTTTAAATGTGGTGTATATTATATAGCTTACATTGTCAATGTTTATCTGTTTCTTCCATTTTAGAATGTAAAGATCACTGGTGGAGATTCCCCATGCACCTACATCCCTTCCATTCCGACCTTCTAGAATGTTCCTGAAGACGGTTCCTCCGGTGGTGGCTATTCACTCGGAATGGAGGTCCAGTAAGAGCTGCAGCCTGCCTCTCTTTTTCAATGACAGTGCGTCCGACAGCGACCTTGCCTCTGTTAGTGGCACCCCCATCCCACAGAAGATCCAGATGATTATAGAGAGCCTTCACTGCACCCAGTCTTCGGACATGAGTGAAAACGGGCAGCCCGAAAAGGCTGCTCATTGCAGCCATGAGGCTGGCTACAAGGGTCAATTGCGATGTATGGACACGGCGGCAAGATCCCGGCGAGCGGGGGCAGACACTAAGCTACAGTCCGCCAGGGTTAATAATGGCGATGATTCAGACAGTGACGATTCTGTGGACAGGGGCATTGAGGAAGCTATTCAAGAGTATTTGAAGGAGAAGGTGGACCACAAGCGCAAAGGGGATCTGGTGACAAGTTCGCCCCCAGCACCCAAACTTCAGCGGAGAGAACCAACTGTCCCAGATGCTGCTAAAAAACAAACACATTCCAGTAGTGCCAAGGTGTTAACCGCTAGCAATCATATCCAGAGAGCCTTGAGTGGGACGCTGGCCTTAAAGAAGAAAGTCACAAAGAAGAAGCTAAGCAAAGAAAATCCCTTTAAGAAAGCAGACTCAAGTAAAGTTTTGCCTATAAAAAGTCTTCCTCTACCCAGAGCTAAGAAAGGGTCTTCCTCGTCTTCTGAGATGGACAGAACTCCACCTCGTCTCGTCATTAAAGAGGAAGAGGAATTGCTCAATTCAAGCAGCGATGATGGAATCGAAGAGGAGATTCAGAGATTCCAGCAGGAGAAAAGAGACAAACAGGAAAGTGACAAAGATGCCCTGAAATCTTCACAACAAAGGAAGGACTCTGATTCGAGCAGTGATGAAGGTATTGAGGAAGCCATCCGTCGCTTCCAGGAAGACAAAGACAAGGAGAAGAAAAATAAAAGTCCTCTCAAACCTGCCCAACTCCTGCCTGTGCAACGTAGCAAGCCATCCATCATTTCTCCCGAGCGCATAAGCACTCAGCCACTCAAAGCGCTGTCAAAGAAGAACAACAAGAAGAAATTGACAACCAAGAAGTCTAATCTCCCTACACCACTGGCTGTAAGCCACTGTTTGAACAAATGCACATCCCAGAGCTCTAAAGGTAAAGTGTTTACACCTCCCCCTTCAAACCCAAAACAAACCCACATAGAACATCAGATCCACCCCAGCCTGAAGGTCAACACTGCTGAGCTGATGTGTGCAGAAGCCATTCTAGACATCTCCAAGACTGTCATGCCTGAGGTGTTTGAGTCCAACTTAAGCATTGCAAACAGAAATTTGCTGCAGACTCCACCGTTCCCCACTGTTGCACCATCTGAAAATAAAAGTGATGAGAGCTCCGTTGACAGTGAGGACGGAATTGAACAAGAGATAAGGAAATTTTTGGAGCATAAAGCAAAAATGAACAAAGAGCTTCCAATAACAGCAGGTGCACCTCCACCAGCTTCAGGAGATCCCACAGCAAGCAAGGAGCCAAAGAAGACGACGAAGGAAACCCAGCCGAATAAAGCAGTCAGGCTCTCCCTGTCAAAAAAACGCAAGTTTAAAGAGGAACAAAGTAAACTTGACAGAGATGGTGACTTGGTATTGAATGTTAAAGAGGAGCCCCCAGGGGCACCTTTGATTCATAGTGACTCCACCAGATCTGACCTTTCCACCATTCCTACTGTGACATCACATTCAAGCAGGCTAACCACCATTAAAAATAGCAAACCGAAGCAGAACTCCCCACCTTGCAAGGGTTCGGATTGTAGTGTACCCAAAGACAAAGGTTCCACTTACAGTACATCCAGCCCAAAGGCTGTGATTGGCTCTGAGAGAAACGACAGCAGTGACAAAAGCAGCTCCCTGGACAGCGATGAGGATCTAGATGCTGCAATTAAGGACTTGCTTAAGACAAAGAAAAAAGTCAAAAAGAAAGTGAGGGACTTGAAGGCGAGAAAAAATGCCAGACCTTCAGAGGCATCGTCTTTGGATGTCATGAAAAAACAGAAACCTTTCATAGAACAGAAGAGTATCCCACCTGCCAAGCTTGTTAAGTCTGGCATCTTGAAAGGGGGCAAAGAAACTCTGAACGTTCAGGCTAAAAACGACAAGGGTTCTAAAAGCAGAGCTGTTAAAGGCAAATCAGAAGTCCAGAACATCAAACAATCTAAAAGCCCTGTGCAAACTGACAAGGTGACCGGGAATGGTGGGGTTCCCAAGGCCACAGATGGGGACATGCCTTCTTCCAGTCCACGTGCAGAAGACAATGACAGTTCTGTTGACAGCGATGATAGCATTGAGCAAGAGATCAGGAGATTTCTAGCTGAAAGGGCCAAGGTGTCCACACCTCTCGCTGCAAACATCAAACAGGAAGAGGCCAAAAACTCCTTGACCTCATCTGCAGAGTTTGATGTTAAACCAGAGATTCAGAAGATACTCACTGAAACTCCAGTGTCTGCTTCAACGTCAACCTCTGGTAGACTCTGGAAAAGTGAAACGGAAGAGGAATCCATAGCCACACCCACAAGACCCATGGAGGCACTTGCAGAACTCGACAAGGGACCAGTCCTGACACCAGGCAGCACTTGCATTATGGGTTTCAGGAGGACCGAAAGTGAAAAATTTGAATTCTCGACCCCAAGAGATTCAAAGAACGGCAGCTCACAGACAGGAAAGGACACTCCGACAAGTCATGCCATCAAACCCAACTCCTTCACAACACCCTCTGTAAGGTCAGAAACACCTCTTTTGTCAGGTCATCAACACCAAAACCTGTTCCTGTTGAGGCCTGTTAACAGCAGTATGAACGACGTCAAGGAACCTTCCCTGGTAGACTCTAATGACCTTCCCATCAGCCGCCAGAGTAGAACAGCTCCTAGGATACCTTTGAGGGATGTCATTAGCTCTCTTTGTCCCTCACCTCTTTTGAAAACTCAAATTAGTTCCCCTGCAGATAACCCTTCCATCATCACTGGTGACCTCTCGACCTCGGCACCCCCTGGGTGCAGGACAGAGGGACTTTACTTGCATAACCGCCTGAAAAGGGACAGACACCTCTCTGATAGACCACACTTATCCCCCGCCACCTCACATTTGTGCCAGCCCTCACCTGTACTGCAGCCCCACCTGGGTGATGGCGTAATCCAGGTTCAACGGGACCAGGCTACTTTCCCATCACTCTCAGCAAAGACAAACCTGCAGGTCAACCAAGCTGAGTCAACAGAATCCGCTGCAAGTTTAGGAGAAAAACAAAGGGAGGGAGAAAGTGTTAGCAAGGAAGAGAAAAAGCAGGAAGATGAGGAAGAGAAATGTGTTGATGAGACAGATGTAGAGTCAGATGAGGAAAGGAAAGATCAGAAGACACAAGACAGGAGGAATCAGCCCTCTAGTCAGTGAGTACTGTTCTCTCCAAACACACACGCACATATCAGTTGAGGGAACATGGTCGCCAAAAGCCCATTACCTATCCATGCTTTTGTTCCTTCTAAGATACGAAAGACGACTTCATGAAATTGTTGCGGTCTTTAATCAGAATGATTAATGAGGGAATTATGGATCCAAATCTGATCCACAGGTTTCCCAACCATACAGCCGTCAAATTTCCGGCTTTAAGCGTTAGTTGTGTTTTATTTTGGCATTTAGCCTGACGGACTGCAGCGTCTCATCCTGCATTTCAACATTTTCTGTCTTTTTGTACTGTATTATTTAGGTTCCAAGGGACGTCACGTAGGAGTATTTGAGTGTACCACATCATTTTTTGTATGTTTGTACATTTATAAATATATTTAAAAGCAGACACGATGTCATAAAGAGAGATTAAACTTTTTTTTGTTTTTGGGTTTTTTTTCTCTGCAGCTGCTGCAGCATTTCCGAATGAATCCTGCTTTACAAACTTTGCTTTATACATATTGTTTTGAAATTGTGACTATGAAAAGTAACTGCTATGAAAAACTGAAGGTTAATGAAAAAATGACAATAGCATTGGTGAGTTTACATGTCAAAGAGTACCACAGGTCCTCATCCATAAGAAAATAATTTTTTTCCACAAAAATATGGCTAAAAGTTAAATAAAACTGTGCAAATTGCATCTTCCAGTACTAAACTGTAAAAAGGACTGCAGAATGTATAGAGGCCAACAGAATGAAGTGTGCATCAATGCATATTCAGTTATTCATCTGCAATGGTTCTTAAGAACTACACCATTTTTGTAAATATTTTGATATGTTCCAGAGTCATTTAGTCTCCATCCATGATAGAATGACATAATGTTGACCCCTGACCTCTGAGAGGGAAGTCTGAGTCGCCTCTCAGTAACATTTAAAATGTTCCCTGAGGATTTTAAATGAGGAAAATATCCTCCGTTCAACAGTGAAGGACTAAAATAGGCCTTGTTTGTGAAACAATCAGAATGAGTTTCTGTTAAAATGGTTCATAAAGCCCTTCTTGTGTAAATTGTTCCATTCAGTTCAATGTGACAGTCGACGCAAGAATAGTTTTACAAACATTTTACCAAGAAATATGTTCTTCTTGTGTTTCCTAATGAGCCCCTTTGAGTTTACATACAATATGTATATAGAATGTGTATGAAAAACAGCCATTTACTTGGTATGAACATTTTACAGAAACAAGGCAGTAGCAATTATTGTATCCTTTGCCCTTTTTGAATTACTAACTTGCCCTCAACAAATGCATTTCCCCCCTTTTTTGTATTTAGTTAGGAATTCTTTATATTCTTTTGTCATAACTAGGTTATTTTTGTACCACTGGACTTACGACATTCAGAGATTTATATCAGACTGCAAATTGCAAGGAGGAAACTCAGTGTTTCGATATTCAGTCATCTTTTTCTTTTTGCATGTTTGCTTACTTATTAAAACACAGTTGTCAAGTCACACAACCCCCTCCTCTCTCATCACTCTCTCCGCACCTGTTTCTTAGTTCCTGTTTCTGTTGCTTATTATATGTAGGTGTTTTCCTATGTGAAAAGAATGTTATTTATTTTTGTTTATAGAAGAGAAGAAAGTAAAGACTCATGCTGACTATGCTGGGCATTGCCAGTTTTCATAAATATTTTGCAAAAAATAATTTTTTGGTCCCCTGCTCTGCACAGAGAAAAGAAACTCAAACTGTATCTCTGAAGATGTATAATAAAAATTGACTTTGAGACACAAGGCTGTATTGTTCTTAACTGAGTGTGTGTGCAAACATGCATGAACGTCTGAGTTCCTGTACATGTTTATAATCGGTATCTTACATGGCTTCCTCTGTTATATTTTTATATGAAGTAGCTTCCTTTCTCAGAGATGTCTAAGGAAACTAAAGCTAATGCCAGTTTATGTGTGCACTCGGATATTCTGTCAAAAAACGACAGTTTCATTCCGTCCTTAAAAATGAACATAATGTGTAACTAACTGATGAATATTCATTTTAAAATATATATATATATATATATATATATTTCTGTCTTGCTGAATGTTCATGTTTTTACTCTAGAGTAATTAAACACTCTTCCAGACACAAAAAGGAATGGGCTGTCAATTTTTCCTCACAAAAGAAGATTGGAGGATTTCTTAAGAATGTAATGTAATACATAACTAATTTTATTCTTTGTCACAGACATTTTAGTTGCATTATTGTGTCCACATGCTGTGTTGGATGAAGTTGATGCATGATATATCAGACCAATATAATAAGCAGATCAAATTTGTTTAGCACTCTCGGCATAATTATGTTTTAAACACTTTGCATGTGTTCTGTTGTAAATCTTGAGGTTTTGTTTTCACTTGAATATGTAATTCTAGATGTGTTGATTTATCTATGCTGTAATGCTAAAGTAAAGTCCCAGTGAACACACATCCAGATGTGTTTGCAAACTCTAATCTGAACAGTGTTTATAGTATCGGTAATCAAATTGGTTATTGGTGTTTGAAAAAAATCGAACGTTTAATGCATGTAATATGATGGGTTTAAGTTATTGGTGTTTGCAGATGACCGATACAGAGACTGGCAGTGTACATGTGTGTGTAAATATGTTTATTGTGTTTGCTCCAGGTCTCTCTCCACCTCTATAGATCCAGGGTTCTTACTAAGTCCATATATCGCCCTGGACACGGAGGAGAGGAGTCTGAAATTCCAAACCAGACGCCTCAGTATTCAAAAGCAGCTAGAGGTACATACAAAGACTATTAAAAATGCATGCATTGAATTGCACACACACACTAATGTAACACAGATTTGATGCATTCAGTAAATATAAGGGAATATATAGTCATCTCTGTGTGTGTGTGTGTGTGTGTGTGTGTGTGTGTGTGTGTGTGTGTGTGTGTGTGTGTGTGTGTGTGTGTGTGTGTGTGTGTGTGTGTGTGTGTGTGTGTGTGTGTGTGTGGGGTCTTGGTAAACCCAAAAATGTCCCCACAAAGATGGCAATATCAGGCAAAACATGTTTTTATTTTTTACGTTTCTCTGATGGATAGGTTTAGGGGTAGTCTTGGGTTAGGCCATCGAAAATATCATTATGCTGATATAAAATCAATGGAAATCTATGCAATGTCCTCACTTGAAGTGTGTGTGTGTTGTAGGGCAGCAAGACAGTGAAACGAAGGCTGCAGTTTGTGGTCAGTGTGCCCAGGTAAATACACCAATTAAATTATAAAGGACATTGCTCACTAAATTACACATAAAGCAACATCTGATGACACATGATTAAGATGTTTTTGTGTAAAAACTGATTTATGTTATAGGTGTTCATCCAAGAATGATTTATATGCTTTCTGACTGTTATGCATTAGTGGAACTTGTCAGTGATGTTTTGTTTTATTACAGGTAAACTGAAGCCACTGGAAAATATAATGAAAAGAAGGTTCTCGTGTTCAACAGAATGTATAATATTTAAAATGTAATTGTTGCAACACGTTATTTAGTTCTGGATTCATATTTGTTTTACTGTCTTGTTTTATTCATCGTTCTTCGGTTCCATCATTTAAATTGTTCATTGTAATCAAATTGACACTGGTTCTTTGAATAAAGTTTTTTTTTGTTCATTTCAAATCACGGGGCCATTGTGGCACTTGTAGTTCATGTGGTGTGTAACGCAAAAGGTTTTTATTAGACCAAAGCGCTGTATGGAACATCACTATCCACAATCCTTTGCGCTTGTTCGCACGCTGAGTGGGCGGAGCTCGAACGGAAACATGGCAGCGGGCGTCTTAACTAGAGGTGAAATAAAACGTGTTTTTTATGTAATGTCAATGCTCTTTCAGTGCATTTTATTATATAAACCATATTAAAATAAGAATAGTTATTAACAAGATAATTACTTTGTAGTCTTGCTTGTGATTTGCAATGACACAATACACTACATGTGAAACTATGTGACCATTGAGTTTCTGAGCAGCTTTGCGACAGACTTGGTAAAAAAATAATCTTACATTTATTGCATGTAATATGATGGGTTTCAGTAACGCAGGTTCTCCGGGGCCCTCGGTTGGTCGCTGCTGTGTTCTCATGTCACGGACAGACATTCAGCTCCGCGGTGGCTGCAGTCAAATCAACGCCAGCAGCGAGAGACACCGGTGATTATTATTATGATTATGACACATGCATACAGAACACCTGAGATACAATTTCTGTGTGTAGTATAGCCTATAGCATGGCTTTTCAACCTGGGGGCCCTAAAGGGAGTCCAAGGGTGGTTGATGACAATATAAAAAGTATTGATTTTTATATATATATATATATATATATATATATATATATATATATATATATATATATATATATATATATATATATATTGGGTCCGTATCATAAAATTGCACAGCAGCATTTTAAATTTTAGGATGGTTGTCCCTTGCATGACGATGATCATATTTGGGGTCTGTGGTAAACTCTTGGTATATAACAATTTTCATAGGTTTTGCTTTGTGTTTCCCAACACACAATCTGTCACTAATAAATGTTTTACATTACTTTTTTGTTTAACCACAATTACATAAATAAATACAGATGAGATGTTCATAATGAAGCCGCTTATATATAGAATTATTCCTCTTTAGCTACTTGTAGCGACTTTACTGTAAACATGTACCTAATATGTGTGCTTTTCTCTGTAAAGCTGTAAAAAACAATGAGAGTGTGAGAAATACTTATTCATAACTAATGTACAGTCTTACATATGCAGCTGCTACAGAGAAAATCCAGAACTTCCCACTAACTCAACCAGACTATTTCCGCTTGTCTGAGCTCTTCACCATAAAGGACCTGTTTGAGGCCCGTGTCCATCTTGGACACAAGAAAGGCTGCCGACATAGGTGAGTAATTGATATGACATTTTCAAGTACTGTCTTGCAGTATAACATGGTGTTGCTTATAATTATTATTCTAATACATTCAGTTTTTAATTAATTTGTTACACAATTAAAATATCTATACTACAGTATCTATGTATCTGTATATACACACCTGTACATATACACACACACTGCTGGGTAATAACTGATTACATGTAATCAGGATTACATAATCAGATTACATGACATTGAATGCTTGTGTAATTATTAGATTTTAATTTATGATTTTAATTTATTTGATTACATTTTTGATTATTTAATTTTAAATTATGATTTAACTTTTCATTAAACTCAAACTATATATAGTTAATGCACTTCATGTTATTGATAAAACATGATATATTTTTATATCAGTATGGTACAAGATTATCCTATTCAAATCAATGTGATAAACAATTATGGTCAAAAGTAATCAAAAAGTAGTCAGATTATATTACCTAAAATTTGTAATGTAATGGATTACGTTACTAACTACAATTTTGTCATGTAATATGGAATCAGCAATCTACAGCATATATATATATATATATATATATATATATATATATATATATATATATATATATATATATATATATATATATATATATATATATATATATATATATATATATATATATACATATACATACATGCACACACACATACACACACACACACACACACAGTATATGCCCACTACTACTGTATGTATGTGTATACAGTAGTATTTTTAATGACCCTACAAGTTTGATTTAAACCATAAAAAGTATGTGAAGAAAAAAAAAAAAAAAAAAAAGAATTAAATAGGAAGGAAGAACAAATCAATAAACTTGGTTGAGGTATTTATCTGACAAAATTATTTGGCAAAAAGGCAAACTACAGCTACAGGTTTTTTTACTATGCAAAAAAAATAGATGCATATAAGGGAAAAAAAAGACACTGACTACAATATAATCAGCTGTTAATGTTTTGTTGGTTCTCTCTTGTTTTTGTACAATATGATTTTTTTAGTAATTTGAATAAAGGGTGAAGGTGTCAATTTTCCTTGGCTAGACATCACTTTTGGCCATTTCTGTATTTAAAGAGGTGATGAATTGAGAAATCAACTTTTCCTTGAGCTTTTGACATATAAGAGGTCATCATACTATACAAGAATATCCTGTAAATTTCAGAACTAAAAAACCTCCTTGTTAGTCCAATAAAAGCTTTTATTGACACCAGGCTCAGCAAACTGTGTTTTTCAAACTGGGGATCTATGACGTCAAAGGGAGGCAAGCACCGCCTCTGCAGAAGAAGATCAACGCCTACTTCATCACTGCCTGTTTAGCCCCGCCCACCAATTAGAATAGGTAGCCTAAAGTAACATAGGCCTAGTGTTAAACCAGATTGAGCTACCAAGCAATAAACATGACGTTGAGGATTACAAAATATTGTACAGTGCCTGGACTCGACAGTAATGCAACATGTCAGTAACTGTGTTAATTCTAATGCCTGATCTAAAATGTGATTCATGTAGTCAGATGTTCTTTGTCTGTGTGTCAGTAAGTCAGACCAGTGACTAAACGTCTACTTGCGTTGTTTCTCTTGAATGGATGAAAATAATCTGTTATTTAACGGTGATTCAATTCTATAAAGAAAGCGATCAAAGAAAGCTCCCTTTGCAATCGTTGGAGCAGCGCGCACTGCAGCTGTCAATCAAACGGCGAGAGTTTATCAGTGACTCGCGTTTTATTCAACGAATCTCTTAACTATATATCACGTTTGCACTGTTAGTGAAGATGAAAGCGTTCGTTAGTGTACAGAAACTGAGTTGCAATGGTGAGATCACTGCTTGCTTAAATGCTCAACATGTCTGTGATCGGCTACAATGATCATCACTGCAACCTTTCATGCCACGATCTTAATATAATGCCATAGATCTAAATATAATGCCATAGATCTAAATATAATGAGATCTAAATATAATGCCATAGATCTAAATATAATGAGATCTAAATATAATGCCATAGATCTAAATATAATGCCATAGATCTAAATATAATGCCATAGATCTAAATATAATGCCATAGATCTAAATATAATGAGATCTAAATATAATGCCATAGATCTAAATATAATGAGATCTAAATATAATGCCATAGATCTAAATATAATGAGATCTAAATATAATGAGATCTAGATCTAAATATAATGAGATCTAAATATAATGCCATAGATCTAAATATAATGAGATCTAAATATAATGAGATCTAAATATAATGCCATAGATCTAAATATAATGAGATCTAAATATAATGCCATAGATCTAAATATAATGAGATCTAAATATAATGCCATAGAGCTAAATATAATGAGATCTAAATATAATGCCATAGATCTAAATATAATGAGATCTAAATATAATGCCATAGATCTAAATATAATGCCATAGATCTAAATATGAGATCTAAATATAATGCCATAGATGTAAATATAATGAGATCTAAATATAATGCCATAGATCTAAATATAATGAGATCTTAATATAATGCCATAGATCTAAATATAATGAGATCTAAATATAATGCCATAGATCTAAATATGAGATCTCAATATAATGCCATAGATCTAAATATAATGCCATAGATCTAAATATAATGCCATAGATCTAAATATGAGATCTAAATATAATGCCATAGATCTAAATATGAGATCTAAATATAATGAGATCTAAATATAATGCCATAGATCTAAATATAATGAGATCTCAATATAATGCCATAGATCTAAATATAATGCCATAGATCTAAATATAATGCCATAGATCTAAAATATGAGATCTAAATATAATGCCAGAGATCTAAATAAATCTAAATATAATGAGATCTAAATATAATGCCATAGATCTAAATATGAGATCTAAATATAATGAGATCTAAATATAATGCCATAGATCTAAAATATGAGATCTAAATATAATGCCATAGATCTTAATATAATGCCATAGATCTAAATATGAGATCTAAATATAATGCCATAGATCTTAATATAATGCCATAGATCTAAATATGAGATCTAAATATAATGCCATAGATCTAAATATGAGATCTAAATATAATGAGATCTAAATATAATGCCATAGATCTAAATATAATGAGATTTAAATATAATGCCATAGATCTAAATATGAGATCTAAATATAATGCCATAGATCTAAATATGAGATCTAAATATAATGAGGTTCTAAATATAATGCCATAGATCTAAATATACTTTTCACGATTGATTAGTTAAAAGAGAGCGTAATACTTAGCTATTTCAAATGCAAAGATGTTAGCCAATCACAGCAGTGGGCATTTACACTGAACTCTCACAGCAGACACGCCCCTTAAAACAGAGCGTTCAGAGCAGAGGGCTAAAATCCCCTCAGTTCATGACCCCTTTAAGATATATAATATGGCAAAATCTGAACTTTATTTCAGAGCACTAAGGTATGCTTCTCTCTTTAGGCTGATGGAACCGTATCTGTTCGGCTCTCGTCTGGATGTTGACATCATTGATCTGGAACAGACAGCAGAACACCTCCAGCAGGCGCTGAACTTCACAGCTCATGTGGCGTACCGCGGTGGCATCGTCCTGTTCGTCAGCCGCAGGCGGCAGTTCGGTCACCTGGTAGAGGCGACGGCGAGGGAGTGCGGCGAATACGCTCACACGCGCTACTGGAAGGGAGGACTGCTCACCAATGCCCCAATCCAGTACAGCCCCGGTGTGCGACTTCCAGACCTCATCGTCTTCTTCTCCACGCTCAATAACGTTTTCCAGCAGCACGTCGGCATCCGGGACGCAGCCAAAATGAATATTCCCACGGTTGGGATTGTGGACTCTAATTGTAACCCCAGCCTCATCACGTACCCAGTGCCAGGCAACGATGACACTCCTGTTGCGATGGAGATGTACTGCCGGCTATTCAAAATGACAGTGAACCGGGCAAAGGACAAGAGGAGACAGATGGAGCTTCTCAAGGGTATTTCAGCCTCAGTATGAGGGAAGGTCAATCAGAGTGTTTGTCCACACATAGAAAGTTCAGTGGAAATATGAGTCTAAGAAGTAACTGCAGTTCAAATTCAGACATATTAATGTATTCAAGTTCAATGCATAAAATTAACCATCCCAGATCTGAAGACGTCCAACTTAATTTGCCAATGTAAAATCCAGAACTGAATATTTATTGTTTTGATTTCCATTGCTTACTTGTTATGAACCCAATAAAGTATCACAAATCCATAGTGCGACGTTTATCTTTCGTGTTGATTCACAAAAATGCCAGTTTGCGAATTATGAATCATTTTAACCATCCGATAAGGTCTGTCTTGTGTTGCCACTCACTAGCTAAATATCAGTGCTTTAAAATACATTTAAAACAAAATATTACTGTTATTTTAAAAATAATTTTTCATAAATATTACTTCCGCGTTCGTCACCGGAACTTGCGCTATGCCTGCGTCCTACATCATACGCTGGAACGCACATATGACATTTAGCAGAAGTTTGCAAAGTTTTAAATATGGATATTTTTCTTACACAAACGCTTCGCTTCAGAAGGCCTTTATTACCGCCCCGGAGCCGTGTGGAGCAGTTATATGATGGATAGATGCACTTTTATGGACTTCAAAAACAGAGCAACAATCACTGCCATTATAAAGCTTGGATTAGCCAGGACATTTTTTTATATAACTCCGATTGTATTCGTCTGAAAGAAGAATGTCATATACACCTGGGATGACTTGAGGGTGAGTAAATCATGGGCTAATTCAGATTTTTAGGTGAACTGTCCCTTTAATTCGTGGCTCTGTGTAAATCCGCCTTTTGTGGTCCAGCAGGCTGCCGTAGCTCTTTCTAATGTATAAATATCTTTAGCCACTCCTCTCGACTCACTGGGACTTTTTCTTTCTGCAATGAAGGTGAGAACAGCAACTACATATTGCGTACATATATCTTGATTTCACTAAGCACAATACTTAGCGCATTCAGTTTTTATTGCATAGGCATTTTATTTACTATTATAGCTATTGTATAAGATCTTGACTGTGCATAGATTTTTGTGCATCGCAGTGCTTAGTTATGGTAATAACTAATAGTGATAGTAATAGAATTAATATGGTGGATTGTTACATATGCAATGCTTACAGACATAACTCACCCTCCTGTAACCGCCCACGTGTTGCATGTAATGCGTGCTCTCGGAATTATCGTAAATACGAGTTTCCTAGGTATAAATTGCACACGAACGACTTCCCATTTGAAAATCTGAATGCGATGAGCTCGTAATCACGACTTCGGAAGTGGGAATTATCAGATTTCCGAGAGCACGTGAAGGCGCCATAAACACGCCAGCCTGTAGTGTGACACGAAGACGTTGTTCAGCCGTGCAAAATCCTGAATTCTGCTGTTGAAATCTTGAAATGTAACCGCGCTGTCATGTTTTATTACTTTTAGCTATTTTTATGTTTGGACACGCGGAAGCGCTGCCTTTTGAGGCGACGCGGCGCGTCTTGCAGTAGCGTGCTCGTGTCGCTAGGGGGCGTGAGCGCTCAAGACATGTGACTAAGCGACACTCGCCGCTGTCAATCACAATCTTTTGCCTTTACAGAAAAGAATGTTGCGGTTATAAACACATGTTTTAATTCCACTACAGACGCTGAATGAAGGTCTTTTTCTTCCTGTTTCCACCATCAGGTAAAGATTTACTGTCAACAGTATTTTTAAGCATATATGGTTGAATTGAACTTACTCTGCCAAAATGAAATCTTAAGGACATTTCAAAATGATCAGAGAAGAAAAACAGTAAATTATATTATTTATAGCCAATCATTTAAAACGCAGTTTTTAATGAGCATTTTAGATTAACATTTATAAAAGTTTGGGGTCTTAATAGTTTGGTATTAAAGGAATTAACACTTTTATTCAGCAAGGATGCATTCAATTGGTAGAGAGTGACAGTAAAGATTGTTAATAATGTTATCCTGAATCACATTTCCCACACACACACACACACACACACACACACACACACATATATATATTAGTAAGCAGCTCAACTGTTTTCAACTGATGATAAAAATATTAAATGTTTCATAAAATAATAAACCATATCAGAATGATTTCTGAAGGATCATGTGACACTGAAGACTGGAGGAATGATGCTGAAAATACAGCTTTAATCACAGGAATACATTACACTTTAAAATATATTCACGTAGAAAACAGTTATGTTAATAATATTTCATATAAAGTAACGAAAAGTAGATTTTTTCTGTATTTTTGATCAAATAAATGCAGTCTTGGTGAGGAGACTGCTTTCAAAAACATTACTGACCACAAACTTTTGAATGGTAGTGTAAATATACTGTATATGTAGCATTTTTATTATTAAAAGTACAAGTATTTTACATAATATCTTAATTAGTACAGAACAACTGCATTATAATTGCAATATATATATATATATATATATATATATTATATAAAATTTACATAATTCTATACAAATCCAATAAAAAGATGTTTTGTCTGAAGTCTAGTCCATCAGTGTGTGTGTGTAGTTGTGCGTTTGTGTTTTCTGGGTTCTGCCCCATGAGACGTAACTCTGGCTGTGATGCCACTGTTGTGCCAAAAGTGGGCACAAAGAAACTGGCTTGTGATCGACCCTGCTGTCCTGCATGGTGGACCAGGGGCTTGGAACGAGGCCGGATAACCCAACCCAGACGTCTGTGTGTGTTAGTGCCCATTTCAGCCTGTTAACTCTTTCCTAATACTTCATTAATCCCCCTAAATTGTTTTTGTATTTGAATGTTCTAGATTCTAATTGTGTGCTTCATGACCTCAAGAAAGACACAAGAAATGGATGAAGTGGAGCTGCGTTGTGACTTAAAGTGCCCCTATTAGGCTTTTTTGGATATTACCTTTCATCAAAGTTTCAAGGATCAAGGTGCATGATAAATGCAGTTATGTCTCCCAAAAGAAAGAACCGAGCCATCCAGTTTTACTTCCTGCTTGAATCTACATAGGTTTGTGACAAATTTACATAATGCCCACCTATTTTCTTCACTGGCTGCTGTGAACAATGTCTACTTTGACCCTCAAACACTGTAGCTGAGACTGGAAGAGTTTGGTTCGTGTTGTCAACATGTTGAGAAGACTGCTTTCTGTGCAGATTCACTTTGCATGCATTTCAAACGGATGAGGACTCGGGCTCGAATTGATACGATAAAACTGTCACCATTACTGTTCGTATCACTGTGTATCAACTGCTGAGGAAGACCAATCACAACAGACTGGGTCATCTGACTAATCAGAGCAGAGTAGACCAATCATGACAGACTGGGCCGTCTGACCAATCAGAGCAGAGTACACCAATCACGGCAGACTGGGCCGTCTGACCAATCAGAGCAGAGTACACCAATCACGACAGACTGGGCCGTCTGACCAATCAGAGCATTGCGGGCTTTCAGAAGAGAGACCCGGATCCTTTATCAAAGCATTTCAGACATTGTGAACAGGTGAACAGGTAACAGGTGATGCTGCAATGTATATTGTGAGAAAATTAGTGTTTTTTGACCTTGAATGTATGTAAACCTATTGTAGGAAACCTCAAAAAATTTGGAACCTTTAAAATAGCATAATAGGGGCACTTTAACACAGTACAACCCTGAACAGAGGTCAAAGGACAACTCTGCAGAAATCTGGACTAGTAAGTTTTCCTCCTCCAGTAAACACAGACCCATTTATATTGCTCCTCGAGGCGTTGCAGCACAGCTGAATGTGCTGTGTCTGTGTCATGAGGCAGCACAGAGCAGAAGGGCGCTATAAACTACACTTTGCACCCGTAATTCCACATTGCAAAGAATGAGTGACAGCCCATACAAACCAGCACAAGTCCCTGTTTCAGGGGGATTTCAAGCCTGAAAGGTCCTAAAATGAACAAGAGTTTGAAAAATAGACTCATTTGTAATACTGTTTCTGTTTCTAATCTTTTCTGTTTCCAAACAACTTTGCATGACTGTCATGCTGTTATCTGAAATACTAATTCTAATGCAGATAATCAGCTATTTTTAATTATTATATGTTGTCAAAAAGAAATCAGTGCAGCAACAACAAAAAAACACATGATTTATGTTAAGTGTGTTGTTTTTGACTTTCTCAAAAATGGATCTTCACTTTAATCTTTATTTTGCTTTAATAATTTCAGAAACGTGACAAACGTCTACGCCAAACGCTGCAAAGGCAGAGCTACTACGATCATCAAGGACTCTAATCACCCTGCAAACCCTCATTTCACGCTGCTGCCATCTGGTAAGCGCTTCCGAAGCCTGATGGCCAAAACTGAGAGACTCAGGAGGAGCTTCTTCCCCCAGGCCATCAGACTCCTGAACTCAGTCACCTAACATCACGTGACTTCACGTCAGGATAAACATCGATACACTGACATTGCACTGCACTTTCTGTTCTCGTTGTTACTGTGTAACAACCTGTTATAAACCTGTTTGCACATTATACTCTTATACATTTGTTAACCACATATTTATAAGTCTACAGTTTACTCACTGCACAGTCTACTTCACTTATTTTATTCCACTTCTTTATTTAATTTAATTTTTTTTTCTACTTGACTTGATTTATTTATAATTCTACAGATATATATATATATAGTACTTTTTTATTCTATTTCTATTATAATTTCCTCCTTGTGTTTTTAACTGTGAATTTGCACTGTCCATGGAGCGGACCTGTTTACATTTCACTGCCGGTTGTATATTCTGTATATAACTGTGTATGTGACAAATAAAACTCTTGAATCTTGAACCATATGAAACAAGTCAGCTGATTGCAAAGTTTCCATCTGCCGCGTGCCACATGTATCTGTCTCAACTGAGGTTGTTGAATGCCACCTGCTCTTTGGGCTGGCTGACCACATGACCATCACCCATGACATACTTCATTCTGATTGGTCAATTTTTTTAATGAGCCATAAATTGTACAATTGTTTCACTCACCTCAATAATCCAATGTCAGTTTATTTAATTGTTTATTTTGAAAGCTGTCATAGAGATATGATTTTTGATGAATTGATCATGAAAATGTAAAAGTTTGGGGTCAGTAATATATTTTTAGTTTTGTGATGAAGTTTAATTCTGCAAGGATGCTTTAAATTGATCAATGTGATAGGAAAGGTGTTGTTTTTAAACATTCCATTTCAAACCTTTCTATTCATCAAAGAATCCTGAAAAAAAAAATGTAATTGCAGTTTCAAGGTCTATTTCTGTTTTCAACACTGATAGAAATGTTTCTAAAGCAGCAGATCATCATATTAGAATGATTTCTGAAGGATCATGTGATTCAAAATTAAGTATAATTTTAGGGTCATTTTGACCCGCGAGGGAAGGATTGATATGCTAATACAAGTCTAAACTCCAGACTAAATCTTCTGATGTGATGATTCTTTTACCATAAAAATATTTAATGAAATACATTTAAATAAATAACTGTCTTTGTCAATCCAGCATGTGAATTTACATTAGTAACACCCTTTTAAAGGTGAGGTTTTGGGAGTCCTCCTTGACTAATATATGCTGATTCCTTGTTTCTTCTAAAGGTCAGGTAAAAGGATACGTGCATTTGTGTTTGACCTCCCACCAAGTGCTGTACTTTGTGTGCCTGTGATTCACCAAAACAACAACAACACATTTAATAAAACACTACACACAATTTGAGCTTCAAACATTTACTAATCATTGAATAATAGTTGAACAGAATGATGGAGGTAAAATAAATAAGTATTTAGGAGCCTGAACAAGGCCAGATGCTAACTGTGCTGCTCTCCATACAGAGACACAGAATAAAATAAGAAACATGACTTAATAGTACATAAAATCACTTCCTTCAAGAACATGAAAAGCCTAGCACACACTAGAAGACAGCTTGTCCTCTCGCATAGGATTGTTCCCACAAAATTGATCTTGAAAACAAACAGAAAACGGTTTTAAATGTGCACTTGGTCATATGATTCTTAATGTAAATACTCAGAGAGATGTACTTCCTGTTGGTTATCCGTGAAATGTGCGCTTGTTTAGTATTAATGAGATGCGAGATGTTTATGAAAGTGGCTACTGTGAGTCAAGTAGAATTGTTTACAGTATGCACACTCACTTTTAATATGCAAATATGTTTTATATACCTGCACATACAGTCACTAGACCGTGATTGCTCAAACTGTGCACTTTCTGTTTAACACCCTAATTCTATGTTTAAAGTTAAAGGGATAGTTCACCCAAAAATAAAAATGTAATCATTTACTCGCCCTCATGTTGTTCCAAACCTGTATGAGTTTCTTTGTTCTGTTAAGCACAAAAGAAGATATTTTAAAGAATGATGGTAATCAAATGATGCCATTGACTGCATCTGAAAACCTAGGCAGTGACTTGTTGCCTCGCTGCCTTATCAGGAAATGACTT
Source organism: Paracanthobrama guichenoti (assembly GCA_018749465.1). Taxonomy (NCBI): domain Eukaryota; kingdom Metazoa; phylum Chordata; class Actinopteri; order Cypriniformes; family Gobionidae; genus Paracanthobrama; species Paracanthobrama guichenoti. The sequence goes on from JAGHMJ010002610.1 coordinate 191,939, forward strand.
GTAAGGCAGCGCAAGCGCGCGAGGGTACCTCACAAAACTGATTACGGACAGACTTCTGTGGCAGCGTAACGGTTTCATGATCTACAGCAAAATAAAGCGAGCTTTGGTGAGAACTAAATATTTAATTACTTCAATAGTAATTTTTTGCTAGAAATATGATTCTAGCAAACTGACCAGCAACTGCAACTTTCAGACGCCATCTTTCTGTCACTGAATGGAACGTGTAGGATTATGGGATATCAAAGGCAGAGATGGATACATCTACAGTATTCTGCCTTTAAAAATCGATCAGATGAAGGTCTCTCAAAAGACAGGAAGTGAAGCTAACACTGGATTCGGACATGCCTTCCTACCTTGAAATGCGTCTCGCGAAGGCAGCATTTTCCAGTTTTTGGACACAGCCATTGTCTTCCATAGTAGGAAAAAACTATGGACAGTCAGTGGCTACTGTCAACTGTCTAACATCCTTTAAAATATCTTCTTTTGTGTTCAAGAGAAGAATTAAACTGATACAGGTTTGGAACAACACGAGGGTGAATAAATGATGACAGAATGTTTCATTTTTGAGTAAACTATCCCTTTAATAGTAATCATTTTCCAAACACATTCAGACATAAACCCAAATACCCTGAGAAACACAGTTCAAGCATAACAAACCCCATCACAAATGCTTCAGACCGCACGGAAAAGGAATATCCTTCCTGTGAAACAACATGAGAGAAAGCATCCTTCTAGAACAAACACACACACACACACACACTCACTCACTAACACACCATACACTCAGTAAACAGACATATATAACACCTTTACTCATTCCTTAACGCATACTCATTCCAGTGTTGACGTCTTGGTTGACGTCTTATGTTGCAGGTTTTGGCGTAGGGTCCTGACATTTCCTGACTTCAAAAGGAAGGGTGCTTTCAAACATTGCTAAAGATCTCTCTTGTTCCATGTTGAAAGTTAAAACAGGTGTGGATATACAGTAGTTTATTCTTCAAGAAGCAACTCACAAAAACGGTTGCAGCGTGTCTTGCTCAAGGGTATAGCAGTTGTAGAGCAAGACCGTCCTCTTGCAAACTCTTTCCTTGGGTTACTACTTCTTGGAATCGACCTTTTATCTCTGTGCTTGCAGCCCCGATCCCTCACCAAAAGTCCACCAAGCAGGAAGGGGTTTTGCATTGTCAAAGAAAGTCTTCCAGTTGTTCCTAATTAGAGTCTAACTCCACCATGGAAATTTCAACCAAAGGACAGAGACACTTCCGATGGTTTTTCTAAAGCATTTTCAGATGAATTGCTCAAGTAAAATAGAGGGTGGGGATGTAGAGCAAGACCTTGTCTCGGAAACTCTCCTTTCCTTGGGTTACTTGGAATTGACCCTACTATCATTGTGCTTGCAGCCCAGATCCTTAAACATAAGTTGACCAAGCAGGACTCAAAGTATAATTTGGGAAGGTGTTGCACGGTCAAATAAATGTCCTCCAATTGTCTTTGTTCCTAACTGGACAGTCTTACTTCACTGTAGAACTTTCGGGCAAAGGGGGAAAAAGGCTTCTGAAGGCATTTCTATAGGATTAAATGGTCTTCAATTGAGTCTCTTGATTAAAATAGTGGGTGGGGATGTAGTGTATGCCCTTTCTGAGCATACACTATATTCTCTCTTAAAAACGATTGACGTTCAACAGATTTTAAGTCAGTAGTGGCTGGCAGAGTTCAGCTATTCTGTTGGCCCATTCAGAGGCTGTTGTGCTGACCCCACTTTCACTCTCAGGAAGTCTCCAATTCTCCTGCTGTTCGTGGACTTTCTCTCAATCATCCCTATGTTGGTCTCAAGAGTACTTGGTATTCGAGATCTTCTTCCACAGAAGTGTTTTGAGGTTGTTCAGAACAAGGGAATGATGCACCTCCATCTGTGAGGCAAGTCCGCTGAGAGTCACACAGGTGCGTAGCTGTTTCTCCAAGTCCTCCCTCAGGTCTGACGGCGCTCCGAAGAGCAGGAAGTCTTGCAGTAGTGCGCACACCTTGGCCAAATTGGGCTGCACCACCTCCACATTGCACTGCCTTGCCAATCGGTCGCACGTTGCAGTACAATCTCGCCCATAAGTGCAGTCGGCATTTGCCTCGCAAGTTCTCCCTCGCAGGAACCCCTTGACGGTTGCCTCTGATGCTACGCTCTGAAGGTCTGCCATTTTGAAGTCATATTTTGCATTGTAGCCAACCCGTCTCGGGTTTGCGTCACATATGTAGAAGCTTCCGTAAACGCCATGGAACACCTCCTCCACGAACTCTAGCAGGCCGATGGTTATCCGAGCCCTGCGGGGCCATGCGGGAGCGAGCCACTGGTTAAGAGCGACACCCAGCGCCTCAGGAAATACTGGCTGCAGCCAGCCAGGAACCTCCAGCCTGAAGAGAGCGCTGTGTGCGACGTGTTCAGTCACGTAAAGGTCTCCACAGAAGCCCAGCAGGTGAGGAGCGTGTTCTTTATCCTGCAGTGCCACCATCAAAACAAACTCATTGATCTGAAGCAAAGCCCACATGGATTTCGCCTCTGCTAATGAAACTTTGCCATCACCATTGACGTCGGCTAGGGAGATCACACGGGTCACAAGGGTGCCAAGAGACGATTGCTCTCCAACACTGTCCTGTGAAGGAATGGGAGGAGCATATAACAATAACCTTTATCTTGTCACAGTCATGAACTATGATTTACTACTTTCTATTTCTAGTCAGAGGTGGGTGGGTGGTATTTATAATTTAGGAGTAGGGGAAGTATTCATTCTAGAGAGCATTTTACTGGAGAAAATCTGTATATGCATCTGTACGAGATCATTTGAATGTTTTCCTGGGAGAGAAAAAAAAAAAAAGTACACTAACAAACAGATTAGCTGCAGATCAGCCTAACAGACATGGGCTAAAAGCCACAAAACTCTAATTTTGATTTTGTGAGATGTACTTTATCAAGTACACATGTATGTGTGTATACTGAAGTGTGCATGGCCATTTACAGCATTTTGTGTGGGTTGTGATTAAGTGTGTGTATGTTTGTTGTTCTCCCCTGTGACACCAAAAGTGAGTGTATTGTTCTAGCTGTGACCTTTTCAAGCGCCTTCAGTTATTTTTGGCTTCTCTTCCCTGTTACCCCACTCCCTCCCCTGCTCTCTCTCTCTCCAGTTTGACCCTCCTACAGGAGACTGAGGAACAGCTGAAAGCTTAGAGAGAGGGTTAGACTGTCTTTAGCTCTGTTTCTGCTTTGCTCTGCAGAACATGAACATCTCAAATATCAGTCACAATTAGGGCTAGGTGATGTAACGAATATTCTTCACATATTCCTGATCATTTTACTGGTAATTTCACTTAATCGACATTGAAAATCATGGCAATAAATGTTGAACTTAAAATTTACAAAGATGGCATTGGAGGTGTACGTTCAATTCATCTTGGAGAACCAAACAAAATTGACTGATTTAACGATTCATTTGTGTCACCACTTAAAAATGTTTTTTTAAAAGGCACAATATGTAATTTTTCGCCACTAGAGGTCACTTATTCAAAACAAAGGCGTAGCTTGATGACGCTGCGAATGAGCGCGGAATCATGAGAGTTGTTGTCTTCACCTCAACAGGATGAGCTAATGTATTTAAGTTTTATTAACGTTACTGTGGTATGAAGCAGGGTGGGCCGAGAGCTGTGGAAGCGGAACGAGGCCACTGGAGCGATTGCGAATGACAATGATAAAACAATCATACTAAATACATTTGAGTGTGAAAGTTATGTTCTAACGTTACTCTGTGCGTTCGCTCGGTGGCTGGTATGAGAGACATGTTGCCCTTTGCAGTTAACTAGATTGATATTAGAATATCTTTTTAATAAAAACTGGATGACTTATGTTGCTAAATGACAATTCATTTTAAAATATATTGTATGATTTAGAAAAGTTCTCTCTGATTATGCTATGTTAGCCACTTGACAAAATAGTTTTGTCTCTGAGGCATGATAAAAACATACTTAGAAAACAAGTGAATCAAACAATATAACTAACTGTGTTGAGCTATATAACAATGATTCATTTTCTGATGATGAATGTATCCAAACAGTTGCTCACCGGTCTAATAAAACAATATATTAAAGTGTCTTTGGTGATTCCATGGAAATCGAGGGAAACATGGATATGATGTCATTGATAGGCAATGCAATGACAAGGTCTGTGTCCTGGTTACAATAACCAGGATTTAAGCATTGTTGGGAACGTTTGGGATAATGTAAGTACACAATCCAACAAAATATATAACACTGTTCTAGTGGTTTTGGATATTTTAATCTTAAAATCTTACATATTATGCCTTTCATTCAAATGTTTAAATATCATATGCTGATGGTCATTTAGTGAAAAACAGATTTTGAACTAGATTTTTACTTCCATTAAACATTTTGAATTTACTTGAAAACAATGGCTGTTAGGTTGAAATGATGGTTCCTGAGATATTTCAGATTAAATGCATAAATATGAAGATATCTATTATTCAAGTTCAAGTTAAAGATGTCAAGTTCTAGAATTTAAGGACAGGCGCTTTAGAACTCTACGGCCTGGTTTCACAGACAGGGCTTAGATTAAGCCAGGATTAAATTAGGACTTTTAAGTAGCTTTTATAAACATGACTTAGAAAAAAAAAATACTGTTGTGCATCTTGAGACAAAACAATGGCACTGACATATTTTAAGTTGCCTTCAGTTAAAATGGCTTAAACATGCATTTTAGTCTGGGACTGGCTTAATCCTTGTCTGTGAAACTGGGGGTTTCTTTGTCAACTGCAGGTCTGATTTACTGTGATATTTGCTTTTAATGTGAAAATTTGACAATAAAGGAGGTGTAGTAGATGAAGAGACCTTGAGGAAGGAATGCAGCATCGCTCTGAATTCATCCATGGATGTTCCACGGGTGGGTTTATCATAGAGGTTGCTGTCATGCCGTAGTGGACTGTCAGGACCGGTTTCTCCTCTCATGCTCTCTTCAATACCACACTTCACCAACACGGCTTTCTCCTTCCACACAGCACTGTACACCTGCAACACACACATATAAGCTGGAAGCCTATCTAGGACCATATTTTATTCTTTTACATTGTGACCAAAAATGATGGAAATATTAATAATTAAAGGTTGAAACTATATTTTAAATTGTTCTCTGATATCTACATAGAGTGTATGTGGCTTATTTAAGGGTATAAAATGTCCAGATATGGTTTTACAGGTCCATTTACAACCCTAGAAATTGTCCCTAGAATGAAATGGGTTGTTTTTGCCTTATTTGGAAGAGTCATGAATAGTAATGTGGAGCTCTGCTCTGATTGGCTGTTACGCAGCTCATTTCAGTTGTGGCATGAGAGATTAGGTATTGATCCAACCTCATATGTTTGAGCCCGTTTCTGTAAAAATGCACATGTTTAAATCTCAAATCTGTGGTTTATTTATTAAGAGAGCACCTATTTGAAATTTTGATCTGCAGTTTCTGGAGTTGTGAGATGCAGTCGATCAGCGGGCGCCTGACGAGAGCAGCCTTTCCTCTGCTAGACCTTCTGACGTCTCTGTAGTGGCTAAACAATGAGATATAATTCGTATTGTGTATATCTGGGGCGATTTTTGGCCGCATGGATCTATCATTTGCTCCCTGGCTATTCGTTTTGGCTGAGGGTAAAGTGAAGTTTAATATATTCCTTTGATCATTAAAACTTAACGAAACGAGAGTTGTTTTGTGTCATATTTAATTTTATTACAGTGAAGATGATCATATATGCACACTTATTGCGTGAACCACAATATGCTTAATATTTTTTTAAATGTAAACAAAAAGAGGCAGGGTTGTCTTATATTTTGTTTTGTTATTTTATATGCAGTGAATATAATCAATATACGCGTTGCCTGAACTACATTTGTGTGGCTATTAATAGGTTTAAGATTTTTTTAATGAAAACGAAAAGAGGCGAGTGGTGTTTTATAACATATTTTGTTTTATTGTAGCCTCAAATATACATACAGAGATTAGTTGCCAGCTGTAAGAACGCTGCTGATCCGTTTGCAAAATCACCAGACTTCCTCTGGAGTTCCTTCTCCTCAGTCGAACTTGGCAAGTCATGGGCTGGCATATGCAAATGTTGGGGGCATACATATTAATGATTCTGACTGTTTCCGTGGTGTTTTTCACGCACAAGATTTACATAGAAGGAGGAAGCAATGGTGCTTGAGACTCATGGTATGTGATTTCCATGTACTGAACTCTTGTTATTCAACTGTGCCATGGTTAATTCAGTTTTTCCGGTTGTATATTCGGTATATAACTGTGTATGTGACAAATAAAACTCTTGAATAATAATAAAAAATATTTTTTGTTGTTGTTTTTTTCATTAAAATGTGACCTGAACATATTTTGTAAGGTAAAATGTCTAGATGCATTACCTCAATGAGAATTTGGGAGGAAAATGTGCTTTTTTGTTTTGGAAAATAAATGTGATGCAAAACAACAAATGGAAATTATAATTTCTTATTTATTTTCTTTAGTTTTTTAATCTAAAGTGTGTTAGTTTACCTGGTGCGTTGGTGACGTTGAAAGACAGTGTTGAAAAGACAACGTTTTCTCCTCGCAGAGAGACTTACACACTGACCCCGAGATGATGCCTCTGCGGTAATGATCACACTAAAACACACACACACACACACACACACACACACACACACACACACACACACACACACACACACACACACACAGGAAAAGGACAGGCATAACCACAAATGCTATATATAGTAATCTTGCTCACTTTTCTCAATTTATCAGCCTTGTGCAAGCACCTGGAGGACAAACCTGCCAGTTAGAGGACAGTGGGGATCATGATGTTATGATGGATTGGTGCTTGGCCAGATAATGATCCACAAATGCACAGATTAGTCTAAAGGCAGCATATTACTTCTCGTTCTCATCTGCGCTCTCTCTCTTCCTTCTTGCTTTCATTTCTGATATCTACCAAAAGTGGTTGTCATCATTCATGTTGCACAACAAGAGCTGAAAAGGGCTTTCCTTTCTCTGGGCCTCACCAAGAGTCTAAACTATAAGAGTGACACACACATAAAAGTGCAGACGTATATTCCATCATCACTTTAAGGCTCTGAAAGGACTAGCAAATTTGTTTTTAAAGGGACAGCACGTCGCAAAATGTGAGGTTTTCAGCAACTAATACTTTAAATGTAGGTCTGTTCCTCACATAATACTATTGTATGGATTTAAAAGACTATGGTGCACAAGTTGAATGGACATTTTTTATGGTATTTTTTGTCATTTTGGAGCTTGACCACTTTTGTTGCACTGAAAAGGCAAAGCACATCCTGATCTTTCCTCTAAAAAAAAACAATTACAGAAAAGAAAAATCTTTATCAGAAAGAATATATGAATAGTTTACATCCTGTAGCTGAATACATAATTGGAGATTAAACTCAATCACACAGCATAATTAGCCCACTGTTACAATGAAACTGAGAATATTTAAATGTGGTTTCTATAACAGCATAATTATGAACTGCCAACTTTCTTGCTTCCTCCTTTTAATTTTCCAGTTTCTGCAGTGACTTCCTGTCAGTGACGAATACTAGAAGGCATAACAGCATAAATATTACACCATCTGTGTATGCGCACTGCATGAGATCGCATGGAGGTGTTTGTCAATCATCATAAGACTCTCACTTAAGTGGCAAATCCTCTCTATTCCACGTTGATTCCACCTAAGTAACAGGGAATGGTGCTCATGGGAAGGGATGTCCAGCTCAACTCATGCATTATGGAGGATGCAGTGACTTACGATGAGCATGGTACAGACGTGTCCTCTGCAGAGTTCTGAATAAGAAGAATACTGCATGTAAATCACCCAGCTGGCCACCAGAATCCCAAACCACGCCACCAACAGGTACTTGACCTTTACTGCAGGTAAACGGGACTGAAAGAAACACATAAATATACACTCAACAATACTTCACATATAACCTTTTGTTTACATTACATTATTTCAATCTTATTTTCACTTTTATATGTGGCAATAAACTGGGTAAATATCAGAATGTGCAAGGTAAAAATTATTATATAAATCTTCAACCTTTTGACGTATTTTTACTATATATATTATGCAATAATTTATAATAATTACTTTACAACAAATATATAATGTATTACACAAAGTTACATATAAAATATGTAAACTATTTTAAACAAAATAATAAATCTTTAAAAAAATAAGCAAAATTCAATTTTAAAATTAATATTACATTATTGGTACATAACTTAGTTACATTATTAATTGATGTACATAATGTCTCCAATGATTTACAGTGACAGTAGAAATGCTGATCAGAAGTCCAAAGGTGTTCTAATTTCATGCAATATAAAAAATATATAATAAATTACATTATGAAATTTACATTATGATGAATATGCCAGGGTGGGCTGTTTTATGAATATGGATTGTGTATGTGCCAAATTACATATATAAGCTCTTGTTTATATTACATTTTAATGGCGATCTGGGCCACTTTCAAGCATGGACTTTCATATCAGAATTTTGTCATCATGAAATTTCTATTTCAATCTTAATTCAACCTTTGTCATTATTTTATGATATACAGGCAAATTATACACTCACCTAAAGGATTGTTAGGAACACCTGTTCAATTTCTCATTAATGCAATTATCTAATCAACCAATCACATGGCAGTTGCTTCAATGCATTTAGGGGTGTGGTCCTGGTCAAGACGATCTCCTGAACTCCAAACTGAATGCCAGAATGGGAAAGAAAGGTGATTTAAGCAATTTTGAGTGTGGCATGGTTGTTGGTGCCAGACGGGCCGGTCTGAGTATTTCACAATCTGCTCAGTTACTGGGATTTTCACGCACAACCATTTCTAGGGTTTACAAAGAATGGTGTGAAAAGGGAAACACATCCAGTATGCGGCAGTCCTGTGGGCGAAAATGCCTTGTTGATGCTAGAGGTCAGAGGAAAATGGGCCGACTGATTCAAGCTGATAGAAGAGCAACTTTGACTGAAATAACCACTCGTTACAACCGAGGTATGCAGCAAAGCATTTGTGAAGCCACAACACGCACAACCTTGAGGTGGATGGGCTACAACAGCAGAAGACCCCACCGGGTACCACTCATCTCCACTACAAATAGGAAAAAGCGGCTACAATTTGCACAAGCTCACCAAAATTGGACAGTTGAAGACTGGAAAAATGTTGCCTGGTCTGATGAGTCTCGATTTCTGTTGAGACATTCAGATGATAGGGTCCGAATTTGGCGTAAACAGAATGAGAACATGGATCATCACACTTTAGGCCCCTTAGTGCCAATTGAGCATCGTTTAAATGCCACGGCCTACCTGAGCATTGTTTCTGACCATGTCCATCCCTTTATGACCACCATGTACCCATTCTCTGATGGCTACTTCCAGCAGGATAATGCACCATGTCATAAAGCTTGAATCATTTCAAATTGGTTTCTTGAACATGACAATGAGTTCACTGTACTAAAATGGCCCCCACAGTCACCAGATCTCAACCCAATAGAGCATCTTTGGGATGTGGTGGAACGGGAGCTTCGTGCCCTGGATGTGCATCCCACAAATCTCCATCAACTGCAAGATGCTATCCTATCAATATGGGCCAACATTTCTAAAGAATGCTTTCAGCACCTTGTTGAATCAATGCCACGTAGAATTAAGGCAGTTCTGAAGGTGAAAGGGGGTCAAACACACTATTAGTATGGTGTTCCTAATAATCCTTTAGGTGAGAGTATATAATCATTTATTTACACAATAATTAAATCATGTATTATATGGAAGTTTGTTTCCACCACAGAAATTTTTTTTTTTAAAGATTGCGACTTTTTAATCACACAATTGTGATTTTCAGTTATAAAGTCAGAATTGTGAGCTATAAACATGTAATTCAACCTTTTTTCCCTCACAATTGCGACTTTATAACTCGCAATTGCGACTTCTTTTTCAGAATTGTGAGATATAAACTCGCAATTGCGAGTTTTAAAGCCCAATTCTGAGGGGGGAAAAAGACTTGACTTTTTTCATAATTGCGACTTTATATCACGCAATTCTAACTTTAAAACTTGCAATTGCAACTCTATCAATTTTTAGAATTCTGATAAAAAAATTTGATAAGTCAGAATGACATTTTTTATATTTTTATCCTGTGGTGGAACAAGCTTCCATAGTATTACACAAAAAGCTGCATATAAAAATATAGATGCAAAATGTAATATTACTTTAAATATATATTTTTTTTAAATGCAATTTAAAATGAATATTTATCGATGTGCATTATGTCTCAAATGTTTTGCCTTGACCAGTGAAATGTCGATTGGAAGTTGTTTTTTTCATTTAATAAAAAATTATCTTAAATTGCATGTTGAAACTTGATGATGACATTATGATGAATATGCCAGGGTGGAGTGTTTTATGCAGGATATGTGCCACTTAAAAGGTCATTTTTGCAATTGAGCAGAAAATCTGAATGGGCCACATTGGCTTGTGTAACCGTAGCTTATACTACTTTGAGAGCGTTAGAGAGAGAAAGCAAAAGAGAAAGATATTAGTGGTCATTAGCATGTTCCCTAACAAGATTAAACATCTTCTCTTGGACAGTTTTCAGGTGTAAAAGGTCGCTGAATGCCTAATGCAGCAACTGTTCTCTGTGCTCCAGTGGGAAAGTGAGTGTGTGTGACTCAGTGAAAGCACACATATCTGATTACTGCCTGTTGATACAGACAACTGTTATTCGATACCTATATACACTCTCTCTCTGCGTGTGTGTGTGTGTGTGTGTGTGTGTGTGTGTGTGTGTGTGTGTGTGTGTGTGTGTGTGTGTGTGTGTGTGTGTGTCCGAAAACAAGGCCCGATCACGCAATCCAGAAAAAATGTTTTGTGAGAAGTTTTGACAGTGGCGCACTTTAAACATGTCATGTTATGTACAAACCCAATTTTAAAAAAGTCGGGACACTGTAAAAATTGTGAATAAAAAAGGAATCCAATAATTTACAAATCTCATAAACTTATATTTTATTCACAATAGAATATAGATAACATATCAAATGTTGAAAGTGAGACATTTTGAAATATCATGCCAAATATTGGCTCATTTTAGATTTCATGAGAGCTACACATTCTAAAAAAGTTGGGACAGGGAGCAATAAGAGGCCGGAAAAGTTAAATGCACATATAAGGAACAGCTGGAGGACCAATTTGCAACTTATTAGGTCAATTGGCAACATGATTGGGTATAAAAAGAGCCTCTCAGAGTGGCAGTGTCTCTCAGAAGTCAAGATGGGCAGAGGATCACCAATTCCCCCAATGCTGCGGCCAAAAATACTGGAGCAATATCAGAAAGGAGTTTCTCAGAGAAAAACTGCAAAGAGTTTGAAGTTATCATCATCTACAGTGCATAATATCATCCAAAGATTCAGAGAATCTGGAACAATCTCTGTGCGTAAGGGTCAAGGCAGGAAAACCATACTGGATGCCCGTGATCTTCAGGCCCTTAGACGGCACTGCATCACATACAGGAATGCTACTGTAATGGAAATCACAACATGGGCTCAGGAATACTTCCAGAAAACATTGTCGGTGAACACAATCCACCGTGCCATTCGCCGTTGCCGGCTAAAACTCTATAGGTCAAAAAAGAAGCCATATCTAAACATGATCCAGAAGCGCAGGTGTTTTCTCTGGGCCAAGGCTCATTTAAAATGGACTGTGGCAAAGTGGAAAACTGTTCTGTGGTTAAACCAATCAAAATTTGAAGTTCTTTTTGGTGCATCATAAAGAGGAAGATGCGACAAAGAAGACCTAAGACAGTTGAGCAACTAGAAGCCTGTATTAGACAAGAATGGGACAACATTCCTATTCCTAAACTTGAGCAGCTTGTCTCCTCAGTCCCCAGACGTTTGCAGACTGTTATAAAAAGAAGAGGGGATGCCACAGTGTCCCAACTTTTTTGGAATCGGGTTTGTAAAAATATGCACTGAATTTTTCATTGAAAAATAAACATTAATGTAATAATTTCCTCACCCTCATGTTGTTCAGAACTCAAACAATATGAACAACATTGCAATTAAAATGCCATGCAAATACAATGAATGGGTCTTTCAACAAGCACGTAAAAGCACCATAAAAGTATCATAAAAAGAGTTCATATGACCATAATCTTGAAAAAATCTCTTGCTGGCACGTTCATGAAAGTAGAGTTATCGTATGCATGATCGATTTATTCTTTTGAGTCAAATCTTTTCAATGAATCTATTGATCTAGTTCTCAATACCAGCCTGAGTGATTTGTTCACAAATTGAACTGATTGAGTTTTCAAATTCAACTCAATTTAAGGTGCAGTAGTTGATTTCTGAGAAGCAAACAGCACAACACACTTGTAGCCAATCAGCAGTAGGGGGCGTGTCCACTCATGATGGGGGAGGAGAGATTTCAAGAAAGACTGTAGAAAGAGAGATGGCTGAGAGACATTACAAAAGAGAAGAGGTCTGAGGAATATCACTGGAAAAAGAAGTTATGACCTGTGTTAATATTATTAAAGCTTTCCAGTGCTGGTGAGACCTGAGCGTGAAGGCCTGAAAACAGACGCAGAGGTTGTCGTTTCTGCTCCATATGTAACATTGGTTTTGCTGTTTTAAAGGGCACCTATTATGCAAAATTCACTTTTACATGGTGTTTGAACATAAATGTATGTTTACCACCCTATAATGGTAAAAATCCATCTACTCCTTTTTTCTTAATCCCCATAAATCATAAGCAGTGTCTCAGAACCTCCCATGGGCGGGGCCTGTGAAATGTGACGTCACTTTACTAGGGACACTGCCGAATTAGCATAGACCCCGCCCTCAGAGAGCTGTACACAGTCCGCCATGTTTATCTCCTCGCCAGAGCATTTAACCGCAGCATTCAAGTAAGAAATGTGTTCTTATTAAAGCTACTAAAGTTAATTCGGTCAAGAGCAGCTTTCAATTATGGCTCATGACCATAGTTGAGAGTAGGAACGTAGATTGACCGACATTACAGCTATTTTTCATAAAATTCTAAATACAACAGCCAACTTGTTTGTTGGCGTTTGTCTGTGCAGTGTGAACTAGCCTTTACAGAACCAAGATATGCTGTTGTTGTAATGTTACCTAGTAACAGGATAGTTTTGAGCGTCATTGTTTGAAGCTAGTGTGCTGCTGGCGACTAACAACCAACTCTTGCTCTTTTGTACTGCATGTTCGTTCTTGTCGTTCATCTTTGCTTCTTTTTTTTTTTACAAAGCATGATTTTGACATCCCCTCTTGATTTGCATATTCGTGTAATTTTGGGGGTGGGGCAATGAAGGCAGGGGTGTTTTCGATTGGGTTGATTTCAAATATCAACTTAAGTTTCTCAGAAAACGCTTACTGCACCTTTAAGGTTACACTTAATTTTAAAGGTGTCTGCGCTACAGTGTAATTATACATTTAAGAACCGAGTTATAATTAACTACATGTACTTACTATAGGGTTAAGGCCAAAATATCGCTTTTTTACGCGCATGTCAAATTTCATCACCAGAATATTACATAATTTTTTGTGTTTTTGTTGTTGTTTTTTAAAGATTTATTTATTGGTGATTTTTGCCTTTATTATGATAGGATAGTATAGAGTGGACAGGAAGTAAGGTGGGAGAGAGAGAGGGGGACAGAATTGGGAAAGGTCCGTGAGCCCGTAGTACAACGGTGCTATAAGTCGGCGCGCTGCCCACGAGGCGATCAGCATCGACATGTGCATACTTTGAATAGGAGTACTTTGATGAGTACTTTGCATGCACATTTAATTTGTTTTGCACTAATCGGTTGTTCCACACAGTGGCAACACTGGCCTGGGCTGCTATTTTACAGTATAAAACTAAACTAAAGAGACGAAACAACAACAAAATACCGGAGACTGCAACAACAACAGAAGCCCACATTGACAAGAGCTTGTGTGAGTGGGTAATGGGAGAGCTGCAAATTTGGTTTAAAAGAATACAAAGGCATTTTTAATCGGTCATAGCTTCTGGAGAAAAACAGCACTTTTCAAAGATTCTAGAACTTTCCAGAGTGCATGTGTCGACCACTTGCATTCACAACTGTAAACATACAAGTATACTTTTGGCTTTAGGATTAGGATTGCATAATAGGTATGCATAATTTATAGTTATTACTACAGTAACTACAAGTAATGTGTAAAAAGGACATAAAATAAAATGTTACCAGTCTGTTCCTCACACAAAACTACTGCACGGCTTAAAAAGACTTGGAATATAGCATACAAGTCATACGGATCACTTTTATATCGTATTAAGCTTTTGCATCATTCTTGAAGACTGAAAGCCTCAATTCCCATCCACTGTAATTGCATGCAACAAAATACCAGTAAAACTTTTTCATTTTTCATTCCACGCATGAGAGCGACTAAATAATGAGAGAATTTTCAGGTCTGTTTAATTTGAGGAATAGTGCTTTTGTTTAACTTCAGGTTGAATCACTGCTGTTTTCATTCTCTCGTACGAGAGAAAAGAAACATGCATTTGTCATCTGTGCCATCTTTCAGCGCAGGGTTCGGCGATGAATCTGACAGAGTTGACCTCAAACGGTCACAGTGTGCACTTACGGTGAGTGCACTTGTGAAAAAGGGCTCTTAGTGCAGATCTACAGAAATACTGTCAGCATAGTGTGTGCATTAAGCACCAGCCGTGTGTACACTCACCTAAAGGATTATTAGGAACACCTGTTCAATTTCTCATTAATGCAATTATCTAATCAACCAATCACATGGCAGTTGCTTCAGTGCATTTAGGGGTGTGGTCCTGGTCAAGACAATCTCCTGAACTCCAAACTGAATGTCAGAATGGGAAAGAAAGGTGATTTAAGCAATTTTGAGCGTGGCATGGTTGTTGGTGCCAGACGGGCAGGTCTGAGTATTTCACAATCTGCTCAGTTACTGGGATTTTCACGCACAACCATTTCTAGGGTTTACAAAGAATGGTGTGAAAAGGGAAACACATCCAGTATGCGGCAGTCCTGTGGGCGAAAATGCCTTGTTGATGCTAGAGGTCAGAGGAGAATGGGCCGACTGATTCAATCTGATAGAAGAGCAACTTTGACTGAAATAACCACTCGTTACAACCGAGGTATGCAGCAAAGCATCTGTGAAGCCACAACACGCACGACCTTGAGGCGGATGGGCTACAACAGCAGAAGACCCCACCGGGTACCACTCATCTCCACTACAAATAGGAAAAAGAGGCTACAATTTGCACAAGCTCACCAAAATTGGACAGTTGAAGACTGGAAAAATGTTGCCTGGTCTGATGAGTCTCGATTTCTGTTGAGACATTCAGATGGTAGAGTCAGAATTTGGTGTAAACAGAATGAGAACATGGATCCATCATGCCTTGTTACCACTGTGCAGGCTGGTGGTGGTGGTGGTGTAATGGTGTGGGGGATGTTTTCTTGGCACACTTTAGGCCCCTTAGTGCCAATTGGGCATTGTTTAAATGCCACGGCCATTAGTTTTTACTACCAGAAATTATTTTATCGGGTTACGTGGTACTTTTAGCATATTTGCGGTTTCATTAATTTGTGGGAATATATTTATTTTAGTTATTTATTTTGCTGTTGACATTATGCTGAAAAGCCTAAAGTAAGTTCTTTAATGGCTGTAGTTCCTCCCTATAACTGGGGCATGGTGTCACAAAATGTCAACATATGTTTTTCTGGACAAAAATATTTAATAGCTAACAGAAAATTACTTTCAAAATTAAACCTGCCATGAGATGTGTTTACTAGAGTAAAAAGTGTAACCTTATCATGGCGCTGAATGCAATGCCCAAAAAACATATTACCATGGTGCCATTCTCAAAATCATGGTGATAGCATGGTCCTTTTGTGTTATTTTAATTTAATTATAAGGTTTCCTTTGGAACATTATTCCCAAGCATTGTCATTGGAGTGAGGAAAGTTACCTGTAACCCCTTAGATAAGGGACAGAAGAGCACCAGGTGCACCAGCCTGCGTAAACTCCTCGGCATCTTCACAGATGATGCGCAACACAAATACAGATCCCCCTCCAAACACGCCTTCACTTTCTCATATCGTTTTCTCCTTTACAGACGACACGCCAGCTGTGTTCTCCAGCACAACAATGAGCAAAAATATTAATTTACTCTTATTTCATCGCTTTGTGCTTTCGTCTCAAGATGCAATCCGCCGTGCGACGGAGTAAAATCCCATGCTGCTGCTGCTGCTGCTGGTGCTCAACTCAAGGACACGCGCGCGCACACGCATCCATTTGCACTCGCTGCATCTAGAGAGACGCGCGAGCTCCAGGCATCATCCTCGCGCGACGAAATGCGACGCGACCAAAGACGCTTTGAATACCAGCTTTGGCATTTGCGCGATATTTAGACAGACGTTTGATTCTCCCAAAGATCAGCGCGTATCGTGTGGATGAGACGGTGCGAGAATGAGAATCACTGACGATCAGCTGGAGACTCGGCCTCTGTGACTCCACAAAGCGCCTTAAAGGGGAGGAGATCCTGAGTTACACTACCGACAGAAAGCGCACAGTACTGTCCCTTTAAATACGACTGATTACTATAGAATAAAATAAGATTTACAAATCGAATTAAATGTGATAAATATGAAAATGTTATGTCGATTTTAAAAATAGCCTACCTTTGATATCGTTTAAAATAAATATATAAAATATCCCTTAAATTTGACCACATTCAATAGGATAAATATCCCTTTAAATGTGATTAAATAGAATAAAAATTTGATTTTTACATATCTTTAATTTCTTTTTTTTTTTTTTATTAAAAGACAATATAAGAATACTCCTTAAATTTGACCAAAGACAATAGGATATTAAAACCATATATACATGAGACTAAATAGAAAACAAATATATAATAACTAAATCAACAATATTATATAATAGAACAGAAATGAATAGGGAACCAATTCAAACATGACTAAATAAAATAGATTAGAACAGAATAGAAAGAGAAATCTTTTCATTCAGCGATGTATTTTGCACATTACACACAAAAAAATGCTGGGTTAAAAACAACCCAAGTTGGGTTGAAAATGGACTAAGCCAGCGATTGGGTTGTTTTAACCCAGTGAATGGGTTGTTTTAAGACAGCGGTTGGGTTAAATGTTTGCTTAAAAAAACAAAAACAATCGCTGGGTTAAAACAACCCAATCGCTAGGTTAAAACAACCCAATTGCTGGGTTAGTCCATTTTCAATCCAACTTGGGTTGTTTTTAACCCAGCATTGTTTAGAGTGTAGGTAGGCTTAATTTGTTGTCTAAAAGTGATTGAAGTGTAAAATGAATGTATGAATAATTCTGGATCATGTATGAATAATAACATCAGATCTGAATGAATAACATCTTCTGAAAATGAAACACTTCAAGTTATATCAGCGTGCATACACTCACCTAAAGGATTATTAGGAACACCTGTTCAATTTCTCATTTAATGCAATTATCTAATCAACCAATCACATGGCAGTTGCTTCAATGCATTTAGGGGTGTGGTCCTGGTCAAGACAATCTCCTGAACTCCAAACTGAATGTCAGAATGGGAAAGAAAGGTGATTTAAGCAATTTTGAGCGTGGCATGGTTGTTGGTGCCAGACGGGCCGGTCTGAGTATTTCACAATCTGCTCAGTTACTGGGATTTTCACACACAACCATTTCTAGGGTTTACAAAGAATGGTGTGAAAAGGGAAAAACATCCAGTGTGTGGCAGTCCTGTGGACGAAAATGCCTTGTTGATGCTAGAGGTCAGAGGAGAATGGGCCGACTGATTCAAGCTGATAGAAGAGCAACTTTGACTGAAATAACCACTCGTTACAACCGAGGTATGCAGCAAAGCATTTGTGAAGCCACAACACGCACAACCTTGAGGCGGATGGGCTACAACAGCAGAAGACCCCACCGGGTACCACTCATCTCCACTACAAATAGGAAAAAGAGGCTACAGTTTGCACAAGCTCACCAAAATTGGACAGTTGAAGACTGGAAAAATGTTGCCTGGTCTGATGAGTCTCGATTTCTGTTGAGACATTCAGATGGTAGAGTCAGAATTTGGCGTAAACAGAATGAGAACATGGATCCATCATGCCTTGTTACCACTGTGCAGGCTGGTGGTGGTGGTGGTGTAATGGTGTGGGGGATGTTTTCTTGGCACACTTTAGGCCCCTTAGTGCCAATTGGGCATCGTTTAAATGCCACGGCCTACCTGAGCATTGTTTCTGACCATGTCCATCCCTTTATGACCACCATGTACCCATTCTCTGGATGGATAATGCACCATGTCACAAAGCTCGAATCATTTCAAATTGGTTTCTTGAACATGACAATGAGTTCACTGTACTAAAATGGCCCCCACAGTCACCAGATCTCAACCCAATAGAGCATCTTTGGGATGTGGTGGAACGGGAGCTTCGTGCCCTGGATGTGCATCCCACAAATCTCCATCAACTGCAAGATGCTATCCTATCAATATGGGCCAACATTTCTAAAGAATGCTTTCAGCACCTTGTTGAATCAATGCCACGTAGAATTAAAGCAGTTCTGAAGGCGAAAGGGGGTCAAACACAGTATTAGTATGGTGTTCCTAATAATCCTTTAGGTGAGTGTAAGTGTTCTTAAAGGTACACTTTGGCCCTCTAGTGGTTAAACACAAAACTGCATTAATTTTGCAGAAGAACATTGTTTTGGTTATGCTTTGACAAAGCCAAACTAATGAATATGGCTGTACGGATGAATATTTATTCTTTCTCATAACTAAAAGGAGAGCTAGAGAGATAATTATCCTATGCTCATAAAACATTCACTACTAGGCTTAAGAGATAATTAATACACAAACTGAGAAAAAAACAAACTGAAGTCAAAAAGTGTTACTTTGTGCCCTGCTCTCCCCTACTTCCTTGAAAATAAATCCCAGCAAAACAACAACCCATAATGAAATGAGAAAAAAAGGACCCTTCACAATAATAATAAACTCTGCTAGAGAGCTATGGTAATTTATCCGTTCAAAAAACCTTACTCACCTGTTGAGTAATAAAAACAGCATCTCCATGTCTTTTTAAAACATTTCAAACCCCTCGGTTTTCAGCATCTCCAAAAAGCCAAACCAGTGTTGGTTTTTGTTTCATTATGAGCTCTGTCGCGTTCTGTTTTTGTCAGCAGTCTTTCGTCTGTTCAGCAACTTGTTTGTTTACGGATATGACGAGACACAAACAATTTCCCGCGAAAACCATCTCCATGAAAAGGCTTATCATAGTGAATCAGGGAAAGGCAAAAACAAGACGAATGGATGATGTATTGACTTATTATTTATGTTTTGTTAATTCTGAACAAAACAAAACAAAAAAGTTACATGTGTAGTGTACCTTTAAAGGTGCATGTGTATAAAATGCGCAGGCCACTTTCAGGATGTTTTTGCTGATTGTGTCCCACTGGTTGTCCTTATCTTACAGCATCAAGCCTTCACATTCCTGCTACAGCTGGAGGATGCATTTCCAGAGGTTTCGTAGAGTGAAACACCCTGATTGCACAGACAGTGTACTCATTCACTGCAATGCAAATATAGCTAAAGGTGTGCATGCTCAAAGTGTGTTTAGTTCTTATGTGACAAATGCATTACTTTAAAATTATATTTTAGTGGTATTTTGTATTTCACATTATCTTACTTTCTAAGGAAGCTTTCGCAAGATAAATTCAAAATTAATTATGTGCAATACATTTTCAATTCATGTTACGGACAACAGAGGGCGGTAAAGATTCGTGTAGAATTGTGCTAAAAATAAATCAGAAACAATAACGAACGCACAATAAGCAGCCCATATCTTGGTAAATTTCTGGATAACCTCCATTATATAAAAGGACAGTATCTCATCAGTGTGGCGACATCTATTCTGGGGACAAAGTTTAGCTCAAAACTGTCACCGTAGCTGGTGATGACATGATGTGCTCCCTTGACCATTACTCTCTGACGTCATGATGGGAAGCCGAAGCTCAGCTGTGATTGGCTGTTTAGCTCAGCTGAGAAAGTGTCGATTTTATTAGTCTTTTTGCGACATCAAAAGACAACTCTTTCCACATATTAATCGACAGTAAAGATTGTGATCACTTTTAAGTGACTCGGGATGTGTTTTAGAGGATGCATTCATATAATCATAGACCACACATTTTCCACATTGATGAAAGTATGTTGAAACTGAAGCAATTTTGGCACTATACGCATGATATACCCCTTGTCCGGGAACGAACACACACACTGACACGAAGCTGTGACTGTGGTCAGGTCACATTTAAACAGCTAAATGACTCGGTGACCACATGCACTGAAGATCTGCTGTATCAGATTACACACCCTGATTAGCCATTTAATCTTGTTGACTGCAACTCGTATAATCGGTAATCTGGTTATTCACTTCTCAACTCTTCTTGGCATCATGCCAGCATTCTTAAATGACAAGAAACTACATTTTATAGGAAATAGCTTTGCAACAGCACATTGGTAATCCACAAACTGTACTGTAGGTGCGTGTCTATTGCAGGGTTGATGTATGTGTTGCACTGACTAAAATAAAAATGAAAACAAAATATAAAAATAAAAACCGATTCAAAATGTTAATAAAAAGATTACACTGACTGGTCTATAGAATAACTAATTTTAGTGCACGTTTAATATACACGTTTTATTTAAATAGCCTATACCCTAACCCACAAAGATTTAGAGAAAAGGTAGCACAGCATGACACCTTTGTCTATCCCAGTAGTAATTTACATAATCAAATCGGATGTAAATACTTCAGTTCGGTGGGATCCGTGCTCAAGACTTGTTAAAGTAACTGGATCGTCCTGTTAGCATTTTCATAAAACACAGAACACCCTCCACTGTTCCAGAACATTCCATGGAGGTACTGAATACACACTCCCAAATGTTGCCACAATATATGTTGAATAAACTGTAGTTTGCACCTAACACACATGACAGGGAAACACAAGCAACCAGTACCCGGAAACACACACACATGGGAGGGATTCAAAACTTACAGCAAGCTCTTTTGTGCATAAGACAGAGCATGGGGAAGTCCGATTCGTTTGAGCGATTCGGTTCGTTTGAGTGAACTGGTTCAAAGAAAACGGTTCTCTGGTTCGATCAATTCAACCAAATCATCACTCAGTAGTTCTAGTAGTTAAGATTGTTTAGGAGCCCAGAATAAGATTTTTTCACACTAACAGTGTGTTTTAATTCTGCTCATCGATCATTCCACTACACCAACAAAACATACGTTTTTATTATTATATTTATATATATTTTTTTATTGTAGTTATATCGTCATTTTTGTCAGTCATAAAATATTTCTTAAGTGTTGTAACAATAATTTTTTATGCAAAACGATGTATTATTTTTAATATTGCCAAAGGATAAATATACACACAAAGCGACAGACAAAAATAAATAAATAAATAAAGTGCCCGTAATGTTAAGAAATACACTTTTATTTACTTTAGGCTACTTACGTACTTACTTAAAAGTAATTAATTTTACCTACTAGCTACTATCACATCTTCAACAGTGTAATTAGATTACAATTACTCTTTAAAAAATATTGGCTAACATTAAATCAAATCAAGTCACCTTTATTTATATAGCGCTTTTAACAAGTCCAATTGTTTCAAAGCAGCTTCACATTGTTAACAGGAAAATAATGCAACAGAATTTGTACAGCCGTTCTGGTGAAACGGTGATGTTATCCAGCTAATTTCAAGTATCATATAGTGTCAATGCGGGCAGATCGGTAATACAGATGAAATTTAGGTGTCCCCAACTGAGCCAGCCTAAAGCCAGAGGCAACGGCTAATTACTAATTACTTTCTAAATCCCATATCAACCTTGACCAGTTGAACATTGCAAGGATATACATGAAACTGCTCTTTTAATTCTTTCAAATAAACAATATACATTTTCATAAATTATTCTTGAACTGACCAAAGTGTGTAAAGGGAAAATGCATTAAAAACATACATTTTAGTTTTGATGTTAAATCCACTATTGTTTTATATAGAATTGTATACTCTATACACTGTAAACACAATTGCTTTAAATACAGTATAGTATACAGCAGGGATAAGGAACGCTGATCTTGGACAGCCACTGCCCTGCAGAGTTTAGCTCCAATCCTAAAAAAAAACCCACTCACCTGTCTGTAACTTTAGTAATCCCGAAGACATTGCTTAGGTGTGTTTGATTAGGGTTGGATTTAAACTCTGCAGGGCAGTAGCTCTCCTACCCCGCTATACAGTATTTAAAGCAATTACATCAGAAGTAACTACAATTAAATAACAAAAATAAGAGTAATCCCTTACTTTGTTTTTTTCAAGGGAAAAGTAATTAAATTACAGTAGTTACTTAGTAATTAAAGGCCCAATATGTAATTTTTCACCGCCAGAAGTCGCTTATTCAAAACAAAGGTGTAGCTTGATGACGCATTGATTTCACAGAGCTTTTATTATGCTGCTGTTATCCACTTTTTTCGGTCATGCGTATGTGGGGTAACGCAGCGCTGTTTTATTAAATTAGATACATTGTTTGAGTGTCCTGAAAGTTATGTTGTAATGCTGCGTTTGCTCAGCGGCTGCTAAGACACTTGTTGCACACTGCAGTAAGAGATCGATATTGGGCATGGTAAAACATGGCACTTGTGGTAAATCAAGAAACGGGATTTAAACAATAAGGCCCAATCCCTTTTATTACCCCTTAGGCTTTCCCTTTCCCCTACCCCTTCGTTTTGCGCATTCACGTGAAGGGGTAAGGGAAAGGAATGGGCTAAGGAGTAGAAATGGGATTGGGCCTTATTGTTTAAATCTCGTTTCTTGATTTACCGCGAGTACCATGTTGCGGTGTCTTGATTCTTCTTTGGCTGGAGTGGTACAGGTAAGGGAAGGGCCAGACAGCCCTTCAAACAACGATTCAGGACCACACCCACTTATTTTTCTTCTACTTGATTTATTTATAATTCTACAGATATATATATATATATATATATATATATATATATATATATATATATATATATCCTGGTGTCCTGGTTAAAATGGCTGATTTCTCTGGATTTAAACATTCTTGGAAACATTTGGGATAATGTTTTTAAACATTGTTCTAGTGGTTTTTGGATATTTTCTTTTTTATCTCACACATTGTGCCTTTAATTACACCCAACCAACACTGGTTGAATGGGAGTCATTCACAAACGTTAGACAGAATCACCTCAAAGAATCGGTTCAGAAGAATGATTCGCGAATCGAACACAGCTAGTGACACACACGGCAATCGGCCAAAGGTTACACTCATCTCTCTCACAGTGGATAACCCGCGGCTGGCTCTTCTTGTTGACACCCACCTCATTCGCGTGATATTACGTAAACGACAGGCAGGAGGATAGGTGAAGTTGCTCAAGTGTGCGACTTGGGACGTGGTGTCTGATGTAGACTCGGTTCTGAGTTGGTCTCGTACGGTCTTCCCTCCGCTCCACACCGCTGGCCTTCTATCGTTTCTCGACAGCCGGGAAAGAGGCGCTGGTCGCGGGTATGGATGCCGTGTGGATGCTGCCTGTGCTGCTGGTGCTCCCGCTCCTGTTATGGACCAGCAGCACGTTCGTTTACTATTTCAAAAAGTGCTTCTATGTGGCTTACATGATGGTGCTGGCCGTTTTCACCATACCGATGTGCATTCTGAAAAGCGGCGGCAGGGACATTGAGAATATGAGGTGGGTTGTCAACATCGCAAGTCACACAATGTTACCCTTTTCTACACTCGTGCATTGATCCAGCAGGACTCTGGGCTGTCATTATATGTGGCTATTGAATGTTACACCAAAAATCTGGCTAAGAAAAAAATAACAATATAGATTAAATTGGATTTTAAGACTGGAATATATTGCTATACACGTGCTATCACCTGTTTTATCATTTACATGGTACATGCATGGATTAAATCGCTTGTTTATGTACCTACATGTGTTTGTATGACTGAAATGAGACTGCATTTGTAACGGAATGCATTGCATCTGTTTACCCCGGACAGATGTTCGGGTCGCGGCAGTGACTCTTTAGCCAGCTCGCTAAGTACAGTGCACGCGAGAGCACGCGCAGGCCTCTGTATCTGTGTATTTAGCACGGAATCACAGTGATGCATGCATGCATTAATTAAGCTCTGCATGTGTTGCATCCACAGAAGATACGCGGCTAGAGCGCGTGCATGCTCCAATTGCATGTGTTTAAGCAGCGCGTGCTATCTGCTTTAGCGTCTCGCGCGAGCCAGAGATGGCGACCGGAGCGTGTTTGTTTTCTGATGATGTGCTGGAAATGTGTGAAACGGATGTGGGTTGCTTTGCTAGTTACGCATGTCAAAGAAACAAGACTTCCTAGTTGTATTAACGAGGCCATGATGGATTGGTTTCATGGCTCAGCTGGTGCAGAGTTCGTCCTGGTCGATGGTGCTGGATTAAACCTACAGACTCGCACACGTTTCCACACATTGGACAGTTGATCGATGGAATTGCGGATTCCAGGCCATCAGTTAAGAACCAATGTTCGCGCCGAAAATCATTTTGAAACCGGTCTAGAATGTCGCTGCCATGGTAACGGACGTTCTAGAATAGCGGATTTATTTCTACACAGTATCTCCTAGGTCTCCCACACTGTCAAAGTTAGTCAACATTCAAACGGATTAACAGAAACTAAGACTGTCAATACAATACAATTAACTGTAAACCTCAATCGATGTTTTCTTTATGCCGCAGAAGTGATTATGCTGTATTCATAATTTTACTATAACATTGCCAGTGCCACCATTGGAATGTAGTATAATGTCATTCATAGTTATTGAAATATATTTGCATTTTGAGGACCTCGCATAGATATTCCTCACAGGCTGGCTCTCATGCCTGTCATGGCGCTGCTCTGAATAAGGTCTATTGACCTCTGGTGTTCTTAATTTAATTTACATTAAAATGACTACATGACTCTTAGAGTTGCATCGTTAAGATGCAACATTTTTAAGGCAAAAAAAGTTCCATTGTCAATACCGTTCCAAATTCCAGATCACGTGGTTCCATTTCACTATTGAAAGGAATGGATTTTGCCTGCGAAAATTCACCGAACAACTGCATGTGTGACCTTGCCGTTATTTACCATATGAAAGAATTAAAAATGTACTGAAGTCTATTGCTGAAGTAAAAAAATGTACTGAAGTATTTGCCGGTCTATTGCTTCAAAGTTGAAAATCCACCAACAGGAATAACGTGTTCATCCACCAAGAAAAGTAGTGCCCATTGAGGTCCATTTATATCAGTTCTTTAACAAAAGGTGAGCTTTACATTTCTGATGACTTGTCCTATAGACTTCCATTGTAATTTGCAAACCAAGGGGCG